>RJWT010012962.1:0-22068 GCA_004365215.1 Cuniculus paca | reverse complement strand
TCTATTCCAATTTTCTGTAGGGTTCTTATCATGAAAGAGTGTTGGACTTTATCAAAAGCTTTTTCTGCATCTATTGAAATGACCATGTGGTTCTTATCTTTGGCTCTATTGATATGGTGTATTACATTTATTGATTTGCGTATGTTGAACCATCCTTGCATTCCTGGGATGAATCCCACTTGGTCGTGGTGTATAATCTTCTTGATGACTTGCTGCATTCTGTTTGCCAGTATTTTATTGAGGATTTTTGCATGTATCTTCATTAGAGAGATTGGCCTGTAGTTCTCTTTCTTGGTTGCGTCTTTCTCTGGTTTTTGTATTAGGGTAATACTTGCTTCCAGGAATGATTTAGGGAGACTTCCTTCCCTTTTAATTTCATTAAAGAGTTTGAGGAGTGTTGGCATTAAGTCTTCCTTGAATTTCTTGTAGAACTTAGCTGTGAAGGATTCACAGGTCTTAATTTTTTTTTTTTGTATTAGAGATTGAACTCATGACCTTGTGCTTGTCAGGCAGTTGCTTTGCCACTGAGCTATATTTTTGGCCCTCACAGGTCTTAATTTTGAAAATTTTGAAAAAGCAATATTAAGAGATTGTGGTATTAGAAGGATAGTTGTATAAACCAGTGGAAAAGGATTGATTGTCCAACTTCCACATTTAATGAACAAGAATGACTCTAGTAGAGAGAGAATAATACTAGGACAACTAGATCTCCACATGTAAAAGAATGAAATTAGTTCCTATATCATATAATCTTCAAATAACTAAAATTAGATCGAAAACCTAGATGTAAAAGTTATAAAACTTTTAGAAGAAAAAGTGGAAAATTTCGTAACTTGAAGTAGGTAAGTTTCTTAGATATGACACATAAAGTACAAACAAATTAGGCAAATTAGACTTAAAATAAAAATGTCATTTCAGAGAACACCATCAAGAAATGAAAAGACAACTCTCAGAATGGGAGTGAAAATTTTTAAGTCATATATCTAATTAGAGTCTAGTATCCAGAACATATAAAGAACTTTTATAATTGAATAACAAAAAGATAATTAAAAATGGACAATGAATTTGAATACATTTTTTCCAAACAAGATGCTACATTAGAGGATGCTTAAAATCATTAGTCATTAGAGAAGCAAATCAGCACCATAATACTTAATAAAATAAAAAATGATGGGCACTAATAAATACTATGCAGGATTTGGAGAATTGGTCGAATTGGAACCCTCATACATTGCTGGTGAGAATAGAAAATTGTACCACCACTTTGGCATTCCTCAAAAGGTTAAACAGAGTTACTTTTTGACTGTGCCTGCAGCTTCTAGGTATAACCCAAAAGAAATAAACATGTTGACACAAAAGCTTGTACATAAGTTTTTCTCAGCATCATTATTCATGACAGTCAAAAAGTGGAGACAAACCCATTGCCCGTCAGATGCTGAATAGAGTTTAAAAATGTGCTGTATCTGTACAACATGGTATCAGCCAGCAGCATGAGTGAACCTGAAAACATTGTATTATTAAGTGAAAGAAGCCTGGCATAAGAGACCACCTAGCACATGATCCCTTGTGTAGGTAGTTTCTGAAATAGGCAAATTTATACAGAAAAAAAGTAGATTAGTGCTTTCCATTTGTTTGAGGGTAGGGAATGATGAGTAATGCTTTTTCACTTTGCAAATATAATAAAGACAACTGATTAAAGTACTTTATAAAAATACTCAATTGTATGGCATATGAATTTTACCTCAATAAAATGAAAAGTAATTTTTAAAATGAAATACAATTTCTAAAATAAAATACAATTATTTGATCCCCTTTGGAGATTGCTATGTCATGAACTGAAAATTGATAAATATTCAGAAATAATTCTATACTGACTGAGTTAACAGGGAAATCAAATAACTGATGAGGGAAAGGTCTTTTTTGAATTTTTTTTCCCCCCTGGGAATATAAGTAAGTAATGTAGACTGCCTGATAGACTATCACCATTTTGGTACACCTACAGAGATAGGTAATGATCATCCTTGGCTACTATGAAGGCAACTGTAGAGTGGGAATCTGAGTCTGATTGCTTTAACAAAATACCACAAACTCTATCTTATAAGCAACAGAAATTTATTTCTTATAGTTCTGGAGGCTGGAAAAATCTAAGATTAAGATCCTGGCAGATTCATTGTCTACTGAGGGTTTGTGTTTTGGTTCATGGGGGTACTCTTCTTACTCATCCTCACATGGTAGAAGGGGCAAAGGATATCTCTAGCACCTTTTCTGTGGGGACTTATATCCCATTTATGAGGGTAGAGCTTTCATTATTTAATTGAATCTTAAATTTTCCTCACCTCCTAATACCATCACCTTTGGGGTTAGAATTTCAACATTTAAATTTGGGAGTTGGGAAACACAAGCATTCGGTCTAGAGCAGGATAAATCAATCTGATAGTACTGGGATCCATTGTATATCTTAATATTACAAAGAAACATTCTGTGCCTCCTGCCTTAGCCTACTGACTCATGCAAAAGTATGCTTTTCTCAACATTTCCAGATACTCCTGATTTTACCTTGCTACCTTTGTCACAAAGTTTGGTTTAGGGCAAGATGGAGTTTGTCATTTTGTTCCCTTCTTTTCTCTTCATTTCGCCCCTCCATACCTCTCCCTTCCTCCTTTCTTTCTGTTGTTTCACCATATGAGAAATCCAACTCAGGACCTTTGCATGCTACTTAAGTGCTCTACTACTGAGCCGTATCTCCAACCTCTCATTTTGTGTTTTGTTATGATTTCTGAGAGGAAGCAGAGTCTTTACTAAGTTATTGTAGATCTATGAGTCTGAGAACTATTTGAGTAGATTGGGTAAGAGGTATTCAAGACCTGAACTGGGGCAGAGGCCATACTGATGAAGTAACAGATGGATTGTTTTACTGTTTAGGGATAGAGAGGAGGACACATAGTAGGAACTCCATTAATGTTTACTGACAGTTAAATGAACACAAGTAGATCTTCTGATTTTAGGATTTTGTTGCAGTTTTGGTATGAATTGTGCTGGTTTATCTATAAAGTCCACTTTCAGGGTTGCCAGGGATGAACTGAGGCAGTTTGGGGTTTCTAGAAGAGAGGTTATAAACTGGTGGCCAATAGGACAAATGTCCATCGCTGTGTTTTATTTGGCCTCTGTGGTAGATTTTCCTTCCTTTAATTTGTTGCCAACATTTCAAAATTGGAAGATTTCACATAAAAATCAGGCTTTCTCTAGAAAAAAAGGATAAGGCAGCACTGGGCTTGTATTCCCTAGGGGCAACAAGTCTGCTGAAGCTGAATAGTGATTGCATTACACACAGTTCAGTGTTGCCTCTGTTGCTTGCTGGTCCTTCTGGGCATTTCAATTTGTGATCTTTATGGCAGTGGTTTTAGGAAGCTGTTTTCTAAATCCTGCTATTTATTTATTTATTTATTTATGTAAAAAATTTTTTTTTTTTGTCTTTTTGAGACAGGGTCTTGCTGTGCAGTTCAGGCTGGCCTTGGGCTCACTTTGTAGCCCAGGCTGGTCTCGAACTTGCAATGATCCTCTTGCCTCAGCCTCCCGAGTGCTGAGATTATAAGGGTGTACCACCATGCCCGGCTTGCTGCTTTATTATTTTTAAGTAACTTTTTGTTTTTATTGCCACTTAACATACCATATGATAATGACATCCACCTAATAAGAATATGACTCCTATGGTGGCTGTGTTTTCTGTTTCTGGATGTGGTACTGATAATAGTGCCTTGCATACTGTAGGGAAGGTGGTGCAGGATCACACAACTTTGTTCTGATTTGGCAGGGTTATTCCAAAGCATCTTGGCACATTGGTTTGGAAAAGATGTGTTCTATTAGTATCTTGGAGAAGTGGGTCAGTTTCAGTAATTAAAGTTCTTACCTCTTAATTTTATTTATTTCAAATATTTTGAGGTTAAGCTTTCTTCAGTAGGTTACTGGCATTGTGAGGTTAATAAATAACACTTTGAACATCTGTCACTCTTGGTTTTATTAATTACATGGTTGCTTTGATGTTACGTCCTACAAGTATTTTCTCATAGGTAGGTAATCACAGCAAGAAAATGCAGAGTTTAGGTCTTTCCTGGAATATTCATCGTCAGGAAGGATATGAAAAAATAGTTTTGTTTTTCTCTTTAAAGAACAAATGGTGTTTGATGATACAAGTACATGAAAACAGTTGTTGGTAATAGCAGAAGTATAGAAAAAGGAGCTCAATTTAAGAGGAAGTCATTGAGTCAGTTTCTATAAAGTTTCTTTTGAAAGTTGTCTTATGAGCATAAATTATATTTTCTTCAGCCCCGTACCCAGCAAAGGTTAATGATTTTGTATCTAGTTTGATCATTGTAAGTGTTAGTTTCATGCCATGAATGTTTCTTAACCCTTTATTGTGTTTAATTTTATGTTAGGTGCGAAATTCATCCACACTTCTCTTTAGTTCCTTGATCACAAGAATATTTGGAGTTAAACGGGGAAAGGATGAACGTTCCAAAACAAATAGGTAAGCTCCATCTACTTTTTACACAATATTATCCTGGCCAAAAATAATTGTCGAAATCCTGCTTACTTTTATAGTTTCACGTGTAATATAAAACTATAGAAATACTATAATGAGCTAACCTATGCTGCTAAATTCTAAGCCCTTGGACAAAAATACCAATTGATAAGTGAACATTTCAAAGCAGCAAAGATATAGTAAGGGCTGAAATGTGTACCTGTTTCTCTGTGCAATCACTGAAATTTCTTCTTTTCTTTGTATCTTCTTGAAGGATTTCTGAAACGTCCTAAATTTTTCTCCATGTGTTATTAAGTACGCTCTTCTACAATATCTTTAATTGTGCAAGTAGAAGTTTAGATGCCTATGAAACTCAACAGAACATGTCCTGTACTATCTTTGCATTCATTATATAGTCTTGAGTATAATGAATGAATGGGAGTAGTTTGAGATGTTGATCACATGAAATAAACAATACTTTTTACTTTTTGATCTTTATTTTTTTCTTAATGTGTGGGAGGATGCCTATGGAATTATTTGATTATGGATGAATTTTTTTGGGAGGGTGATTTTTCAATATACTATGCAAGTTTTTCAAGAAGAGAAACTTTGAATAGTTCTTAAAGCCTTTAAGAGGATTTAATGGTAGGGTTGGTGGCTTGCAGTTGTTAACACTAGATGTCACTATCGCTGCATGTTTAATTACTTCCTTAACTTCATTTAGGACCCATTTTTTTGTCCAGTAGTCGCCTCTTGAGGGCTAAGACATAATGAATTTGGGCCCAGTTCCTCTCCTACCTAAAAAGTTTACCATGCCTAAAATTTAGGTTTAAAATCGTTGTTTGTGAAAATATGTTTTATTATAATGAAACCAAGTCTTAAAAATTAAAGAATATCTTGAAATAATTTTGTGACATACTGGTGGTAATTCTAGTGAAACCTATTGTAGTGGTTCAGAAGTGTCATTTAAATTGCTACTTGTCACCCTCAAAACTCACCAGATATTAAGAAGGAAGATAACTGGCTAAAAGTTTGAATCCTTTAAATATATTCAGAAAACACAATTTTTAAAAAAAATTGTATTTTGCACAATGGTAGCCAGTGATTCCCTGTTGTCTTGTTTTGAAGTCCTGTATTGCTTGCATTGTTTTGTTCTGATGTGCTTTGTTTTGTTCTACTCTGTTTTGTTTTGTTCTGTTTTATTCTCTTTAAAAAAAAATTGTATTTTAAAAGAAATCCTGCCAGGGATATAACTCAGTGGCACATGTGCCTTCCTGGCGAGTGTGAGGTCGTGAGTTTGATCCTCAGTACCAAAAACGAAAAACAAAACAAAACAAAACAATATCAAAAGAAATCCTTACTCTTTTAGAAGAATGATCATAATTTTTACTTTTTAGCCTGTTCTTAAAATAATTCTTCCCAGGGCCAGGGATCTAGCTCAGCGGTCTAAGCACCTGCCTGGCAAGCACAAGGTCATGAGTTCAATCCCCGGTGCTACAAAAAAAAAAAAAAAAATAATAATAATAATTCTTCCCTAGTAATTTAAATTACTAATATTTTTTTCTTTTTACCTTTGTCTGCTTTGTTAATCTGTAATGTGCTGAGTTTTGAAATAGGCCTTATAAGGCCACAATGAATAGAGGTATGAATGAAACATAGTAGGCTATTAAGCAGGTAGAATGGATGTTTAAAACTGAGGTTGAAAATGAAAGAGTGCTTTTCCCTTTAATTTTTATGAAGTGATTCTTGCATGTGTATGTAAATTTTACTGTGAACAAAAGGAAAATCATGAAATTTATTTTATTTTGGTTGCAACTGAAGGGTGGAAGAATAGGGCAATGAGCCCACACAGTTTTCATTTTATTATTTTTTTTTCTTTTCCAAAGCCACACTGATGGGAACCTCCATTATAAATCCTATTCCTTTTGGATAGGAAAACTTACATTAAAACTTTCCTAGAAATAGGAAAGTGGAATATTTGTGTAATTGTTTTGAGTAAAGTTGAAAAGTGAAATGAAGGAATTAGAAAGTAGTTTATTGAAATGTGATGAACATTTTTGGTAAGACCTTTATTTGAAGACTATCACAAATCTACATCGGCTTCATTCTGCCTTTAATCCTTGAAGAGTCTGCTTCATGGCACCCCTTCCACATTTGCTCTATAAAATCACTAGTGTCTTAAATTTGTAATTGTTTATTATGTTCTTTTTACTTTTTTAATTTGTTTAATTGTGTCACTTTTTGTTGAAATGTTTATATGACTGTTCCTTACAAGGGCAGGACCTTTTCCATCTATTCTTTATATGTATAGTGGACATTTTTTAAGTATGCTAGTAATAATGTCTTGTATGTTGGTTACTTAACCATTGAATAACACTTCAAAACCAGTTAAGGTTGCTTTCACAACCACAGATTGTCCTGCACATAATCTTGCAAACTTGTGTTCTTGCACAGAGAACTGGACATAAAAAGAACATCTGCCTTTTCCATCTAGTTGTGAAAAAAAAAATGTCTGTCTTGGAGTAAACAAACTTGGTTTCTAAGCATTTTGTTGCCATTGGAGATGACCTTAACAGCCTCCCTTATCCTCTCTTTACTTCAGTTTCTCTATCTGCATAACAGGAATAAGAAGATCTAGGGTCTGCCCTCATGGAATTACTGTAAGCAGAAAGCAAACTTTTAGAGTTTATTTTTTTGAAAATATTGGAAGTCCTAACCAATTAGAGATATGATCTGTTATTTCTCTCTGTTACTACTTCTATTATTGTTCTCATCCTATTGTCTTGCTATTAGACTTTTTTTGAGGACAGCTTCAAGGTTAGTATCTTGTCAACTTTTGTGTACTGGTGGCTCACATTGTCTGGTATACAGGCGGTGTAAAAAATACTTGCTTAATAAGTGAGACTATTTTGTTATAGAGGAGGCATAAGAAATCTTTTTCATTCCTCCCTTTGTTCCTGTAGGCATGATAATTAGCGAGACACAGTTGAGTTTCTCCTCTGGAAAATAAAGAGGTTTAGATTAGCCTTGAGTTCTCGTTCCTTAAGCTCTTGCTTTATGTAATGTTTCTACAGTTGCATGTTTGGTGAAGGGCCATATTGCTGATGTCTAGAATAGTACTTGCTGTGGAGTAAGGACAAGTAGTTCCCATTTTTATATAAAGAAAGATCTTGCCTCACTTTTTGGAAATCATGGCAACCATACACTTCCAAAAAGTGAGGCAAGATCTTTCTTTATAACAAGAGTCCTTTGGTCTTGTTCTAGGTATGTTCCTTGAACTATGAATTTTACTTGCATGTTTTGAATATTATTACATATTAAAATTCTAAAATTCTCTCTTCTCTGTTTCTTGCTACTTAACTGACTGGGCCTAACAGAATGAATGATTTATCCTATGTAAAATCAGAACCTGCACAGCTCTGCCGTCTGGAGAATGTGCTGCACTTTCTAAAGCAGCTTCTGTCTGTATGCAAGGGGCTCACTTTCATCACTTCTCTTTTCCTTACAGGGAAGAATCTGAACCAATGTGGATTCAATTCTAGATCTTTCCCTTTAGCCTGGATTAACCTCAGCTAGCCTAGTGCCAGCTCAATGGCAAATGTCAAAATATCGTCCTCTGAAAACTTTATTTTCTCTTGGAACGATCTCTGCCAAAACTTCATACAGATGCCCAGCATACAGAGTTATAGCGTTATAGGAGAGCCTTTGCACTTGCCTGTACATGAGTGATAGGAAACTTGGAACTTACTTAAGGTGCTTACATTTCAACTGAGGAGACAAAAAATTGTTACTTGGGAGTCCAATAAAATTGAAGACACCATGTAATGGTCACCTGCATAGTATGATGTGAGCAGTGGATGCCATAAAAAATTCATAAATGAGAGAACTGAGTGGAATATTTGAAGCAAGTTGAGTTACTTAACAGACTTTTAGGGATGAATATATTTGGGATACAAGTGGCTTTAAAAAAGGGAGATAATTGTTAATCTTATTTATTGTATTGCCAGATGTGATCTCTATTCTGTATTACTAAAAAGAATTCACATTCAAGTTAATGGATTTTGATGGTGTTTAGAACAGTTCAAGAAAAAAATGTATTTGCAAAAGCATCACTAAGTTCGAGAAGTTTTTTTCCTGCAACTATGTTAGCTGTTAAATTTATTTTATTTTTCTGGGTATAAGTGACAGAATTGTTTTAGTTATTTTTCTTAACATCTTAGTGATGTGGATCTGGAGGGATCCGCTGAGGGCCACCCAGCCTTGTCTAGCATCCTGCTTCTAGGCAGATTCGGGAGCAATTTCCAGACGAATTGGCTTCTCTCCTGTTCTTTGTGTTTTCTAGGAAAAGAGATTCCACGAGTTTCTGTGGTTACCCACTCCATTGTTTAGAAACGAATGGGATTCTCAAAACTAAAATTGAGAGCTATGGGGCAACTGGGTTTTTATATTTTACAGAATGTAATTATTAGAATTTAGAATAGGTTGCTGTGAACTGCATGGTACCTTCTAGCAAGGTCCTATTTGGCCAAACTAAAAATTAGAATTTTCTTTGATTGTGGCCAGGATAATGTAACATCATTTAACTCCAGAAATTCTCATTTTCTCCATTGAGCAAGCATTTATTGTTGTTGTTGTTGTTGTTGTTATTATTATTATTATTATTGTATTTATTTATTTTTACCCTGGGCCAACCCTCTGTTATGTCCTGGGTTCCTGAGATAAATCAGAAATACCCTGTGTTCTAAGGTAACTGACCATCCAGTGAACAAGATGACAGTTACCTGTTTTGTGGAGTCTGTGTTCAACCTGAGTCAAAAATGCTGAATGCAGGTGGTGTTTCTTCAGTGCTGACTGCCTGTCTGTGCTTGACACATGCTAGGCCTTTTCCAGGTGTCTTAATTTAGCCTTCCTCTCAGCATTGTGAGTGGGTAATGTCATTCTCACTTCCCAGAGGAGTAAATCAAGGGTAGTGACATCTCGTTATTTGCCTATTGTCATTCAGCCAGAAAGTGGTGGGACTAGGACACTATAATTGCATTCCATCTGCAGAGTGGTGTTAATTTGCCCACCAACATGCAGAGTTTCTTATGAACAGTAAGTCACTTTTTTAGAGTCTGGCTTTAGGTTTTGCATTGTCAATCTTTGGGAAGTGAGCCACTTCACCTGAGATCTAAATGTGAACCATAATACCACATTTCCCACATGGTAGGTTTATGTTTCGTAGGAAAAGTGAGAGACCGCCAGAGAAGAGCTTGTAGTGAAGTAACTTGAAGACCCTTTCTGTGAATGGCAGAAGATAATATGGATTATATGCTCTTTGGCTTATAAATATTCTTTTTCTTAGCAAGCCAATTGATGTTTCCATGCAGACAGAGATGAAGGAAGAGTAGGCTTTGGGGTTTCTAAGGTCACTGTATACCAGAAAGTTGGAAATCTTAGTGCTGTGGCTGGTAAGTAGGGAATGGAGTAAATTAACCCAATTAGGGTATTGTTATTTAATTTTTTTTTTTAATCTTTTTGAGATAGGGTTTCGCTGTGCAGTTCAGGCTGGCTTGGACTCACTTTGTAGCCCAGGCTAGCCTTGAACTTGCCTGCCTCAGCCTCTTGAGTGCTGGAATAACAGGCATGTGCCACCATAACCAGGATAGGGTATTGTTATTGGTACTAAGAAATTTACAGGGTGTTTTTACAGTCACTTCTGCAAAACTTTTGTATTTGATACTAGTTTGGTGCTATGGGAAGAGGATTTGGGGGCTTACAGAAATTCTTACCTGTGAGTAATTTCTTTTAGACTTAGCCTGATGTTCTTCATAGTCTAATTATATTTTTCATTCAGATCTTTAATTAAAATGATATTAATAATATTGATTTTTACTTATTTTTATCTTTGAGAGAAACTAAAAAATTATCCATTCCTATTCTCATATTGCAGATGTGAAAATCGATGTGTAAAATGTTAAGTAATTTAAGATCATAAAGCTAGTACTGTACTATATAATTTGATGTTTACTTTTTGCTCACAGTAAACTAAACTAGAAATTTTTTTAAAATTAGCTGATGTTTTAGAAATGAAGTTTCTATTAGTAACAATACTACTATTGGTTGGATCCAAATGATTTTAATGTAGAATATGAGGCTTGTTCTTCCAAAGAAGCACTTGTCATAGGATTTTAAATATTAATGATTTGAAATTAAGAGCCCAATGTTTTCACATGGTCTGGAGGTGTCATTCATGTATTTTCCACAGATGCTTGTAAAATATTCAGTGAATAGATAAGTGAGTATTTTTGGAGACTAAGAAGTAAAGTTCAAGTCTTGGGTAACCCTTGTTGAAAAGTTCTTAAAATCAGAATTAAGCCTAAATCTGCTCTTTGGCCTACAGAAGAGTTTCGTATTTCAAGTTTTTTTATTGTTAGGTTCATGGATTACAGATAGGAAAACCACAAGTAAAAGGTTTAACCAAAAGGAAATTCTTAAAAAGAATATGTTCATGAATCTGAATTGGGAATTAGTCATTGTGTTCTTAAATATTGACTCTTGCATAAACCAAGTAATCTTTGTTCCTAAGTAGTGCTTCAGGCCATTTTCTTCTTTAATAACTAAAGCATTGTTGCTTTCGTTTGAGCATGTTCTATGGACTTTTGGCAATGCATGCATCTTCCTGCATCTTAGTAAAAGCATGAGTAAATATTTTTTCTTTGGTATTTTTGCAACTTACATTTTATATGAGCCAGACTAATATAATGTAATATGAGGATTACATAATTTAAGACGTCAGATTTGTTTTAAGCAGTATTTGTTGCCCATTCACTACCTGTAGAGAAATAGTCCAGAGCTATTTTCCAAATGAGAAAATAAAGCCAAAGAGGTTGAAACTGAAAAGAACAGTTTCTTTAGAACTTGGATAGTATTTCTTTCTTATTCAAAACTTAGTCCTTGTAACTACTAGTTTTAGTGATGTATAGTTTTAAAATCCAGGAATTTTCAACTATAGTTATACAGTGAACTTTCTTTATAAAATATAATGAATACATTTTATCATTGAATACTTGTTAGGTACCTCTAGCACATACAAAAATAGTTTTGGACATAGTTGTGGATTTCAAAGAGTTTATTGTTTTTTGAGAGATAAGACTAACTTGTGAGCTATATTAGGAACTATGATTAGCAGACTTTCTGGTACTGTCTGTCCGGGGATGGAGGGTCAGAGGAGGATGAGGTTAAGCCCCAGGTAACAGTACAGGTTAATCTGGACTTGAAAGAAAAGGTAGGATCTGTATAGGATTGCAGAGGGTATTGCATGTGGGTTTGTATGACACAAACCAAGATGTAGCTATTGGGACAAATGTTGTATATGTCTGAGGAAGTTAGATAATAAATTAGATCAGGACAGAGGGTACATAATGGTGGTGTTCGTTCATTCCCAGAGCATGGATTCATGGATCATCACCTTCTCTGTGTAGGCATTACACTAGGTTCTGGGCACCTATCAGTGAGTAAAACAGACTTGCCAAAGAAACCACTTTGAGTTTTTTAGTTTAGGAATTGTTTAGAAATTTCTGTATGTATGTGTTACTTATCCATGATATAATCTTTGTTTTAAGAATCATTTGAGAAGTGATTCCATTCTGTCACCGACTAGAGCAATAGTGGAAAGCCTTGTAAGAGAATTGCTGGTGAATATCTAAGGGTGAGCATTGTAGCATTTATTCTTTTTGTCACTTCTAAATTGACTACAGGCTGTGCTAAGGAGAATGTGTCCTACCTTTTAGGAAATACTATTTTCTCTGAGACATTAGAAGATATTTACTAAAAAATGGATTTTTGTGTTTTAGTAAGTAGAAGTGAGATTAAATAAAAGTTTCTTTATGGCAGTATCTCTTAAAACAGTGATGGTGAACCTCTTAGAGATGAGTGCCCAAACTGCAACCCAAAACCCACTTAATTATCACAAAGTGCCAACACTACAATTAAACCTGAATACTGACGTTTTAGTTTAGAAAAAATAGCTCATGTTAACATCTTTTGTCTTAAGAGAAAAACAAATAACAGGCGTGCCATCATTTCACCACTACTGTCTTAGAACATTTAATGTGCTATAAAGCAGTGTGTCTTGTGGGTCTTCATGAGTGGGACATAGCATGCAGTACTTCCCTAAATTATTTACTTGACCTTTGTTCTCTTTTTCTCCCAAAGAAATCTATTCCCATCTGTGTTCTGTTAAACATAGTATGGTATGGGAACACTCATAATGGCAGGTGAAAGTCATGTTTCTAATTATTAGGAGCATCACCAGATAAGAGAAAGAAAGATGTTCATTTCTGATTATCTTGGTAGCAACAGAAAGACTTAGTTTTAGTTGCAGTTAAATACACTATAAATTATCCTAATTTATCAGATAAAAATTTAAAAGCATCCTGTGGTAGGTAGTTAATACATACGAATCCATACACTTCATAATTATAGACTTTTAAAAATCGTGTTATAATTAAATGCCTCTTTGGGAGAATAAACTTCATATTCTATAGTAGAATCTAGCATTTTATCAGAAGAAATACTTTCCATTTTCCCAAAGCCTTGATTTTTGTTATGGTGAAATAATGCCCATAGTACAGTTGAAGAACTGATCAACAAGCTGAGTATGTAATTTGTCAGACTTGTGGTATATCTGTCTGTGTGTTTTTGTGTATGTGGGGAGGATGTGGGCAGAGAGAGTAGGGAACAGAGTACAATAAGTATCTGACTCACAAGCATTTAAGTTGTGAACTTTCACAGATGTACTGCTTAAGATTCACAGGTATACTGTGTAAGACCCACTTTGTTGGATTTCAAGCCAATCTGACTCACCAACATTCTCCCAGAATGAAACTCATTTTTAAGTTGAGTATTGACTGTAGTAACAAACTTTGAAATATAGAAGGTGGGCTTTGGGTCACCTAGGAAGACCGAGTTCTGTAACTTTGAACTGTTTGTCTTGGTAATAAATTAAGTGGTATACTCTGTTGTTATTACCCCTCATCTCCCAAATAGTAACTCCACTTACTCTAACCCTAACCCTAACCCTAACCCTAAACCTAGCTCAATAACTCAGACGTGCAGCTCTTAGAATACTTTTGGGTGCCAGTAATAGAAAACCCAAATTAAAATTTAAACAAGGAAAGGTAATCCCATATATAGCCAGGTTAAGGAGGATTGATTCATTTCAGGCTGATAACATAATCAAACACCCAGATTCCCCCCTCCCCTATTTCTATGATGCCAGCCAGAAATGATGGTATAGAAAGATTTTTTGATGGCTGCCAGATGCTGTAGTTATCACATCCAGAAGTTGCAGAATCTATGCACAATATCGAGGTGGCCTTTTGCATCTGTCTGTCTGTCTGTCTCTATTTATTTATACTTTTTGAGAAAGGGTCTCACTTTATAGTTCGGGCTGGTCTTGGGGTGTCTCCAGCTTTTCATTTCTTTTTAAAAGCAGTAGCACCTCTTCCTGTATGTGTTCTTACATCCCTACCTCCACACCCTACAGACTTTTCTTCAGCATATCTTGTTGCCCAAAGTTAACGTCTCAGCATGCCCCAACTTAACCCTAGTGAAGGAAGTGGATCTATTGTAATTAGCTTTGACTAATCAGAGTTCTCCATTTAGACCTGGGGTTGGTGCCAGCCCTCTCTGAAGCATATGACTGCTTTGAAAAGGGTAAATTTCCAACCAAAGTCAACGTTGTTGAAATGAGGGCTGCAATGGGGGAATGAATGCTGATTAGGCAACTAATAATACCTGCTGCTGTGTTCTTCTAGGCCATCTCAGAAGCTTTGAAAATATTTTCATTAAGAATAGTGACTTAAATATAGGAAGATAATATATGCAGTATTTTAGCCTAACAGGAAAATAGTTTTTCCTTTATTTATGTATTTCCTACATAAAATTGTAGGAAGATAGGAAGTTATGCAAATGTCTGAGTATATTGGTCTGTATAATTTATTTGGTTTTTTTTTTTTGTTTGTTTGTTTTTTATTTTTTGAGACAGTGTCTCACTGTGTAATGCAGGCTGGCCTTGAACTTACTTCTATAGCCCAGGCTGGCCTCGAACTCATAGCACTCATGCCTCCTGAGTGCTGGCATTACAGGTGTATACCACCACACCTAGTCTGTATAATTTATTCTTCTAAGCAACTTGTCTTTTAAAATTTTCACTGTGTCTTAGTCTATTTTGTGTTAGTATAACAGAATACCTAATGCTAGGTAATATATAAAGAATTCTGGTGGCTAGAAGCAACAGGATGCTGGTGTGCTGGTGTGGGTGTGTCCCCTGGCTACATCACAGTATGGTAGAGAAGCAGAAAGGGAACTGACTGTGTGTAGCAAGGCCAAGTACATGCTGTGGCCCTCCTTTATAACAACTCACTGTTCAGATCTAATTCAGTTCCATGAAACCTCACCCCATTCTCTAAGACAACTTCAATCAATTCCTGAAGGTTGAACTTCCATAATCTAATTACCTTTCATCAGACTGTAACCTTTAAAGGTACTACTACCTCAGTGCTGTTACAGCAAAGTCCAAGTTTCCAGAACATGTATCCTTGTGGGACAAACCATAGTACCTAGGAACAAAGCATGGGTTTTCACACATGAATACAGTTTTGTATAGCAATGAAATAGAGATTCTGGATACAATCCTGTGACAACCTGAAAATGCTGTTCTGCAATATGAAATGTCTCACTGGTTCATAATCTCTTATAAGCTAACAGAAAGTTAAACTTGTTTTTTTCATTACAACTCTGACTCACTTTGGAATTTGACACAAATATTGTAACATTGATTTTTCCTATCATAAATTCAAATAATGAGAAGTCAAATGATCTTTCTAAATTTATTGGGGTTGGTACTTAATTATTTTTATTTCTGAGTAAAATATCCCTGTTCTATTTAAATTGAATGTGATATTTTGATGTGACTGTTTTGACCTCTGAACTCACATTAGGCCAGTTGTCTTGAATAGTCTTTCTTTGTCTGCCACGTTTCTTTCTTTTCTTGCCTCTATACTTGGTTTTGCTCTGTACAAATTACCTTTATAGAACTAGGGTATGAGGCTGAGTCAGGGCAAGCCAAGTGGGCTGGACAGACAATGGGGTCAGAGTAGCTTCACTTAACGAAGATTGGTAAGTCTGATCCAGTTTGCTAAATCTTAGAGTGCTAGAATTTTCCACTCTATAAGCACAATTCTAAGACATCTTTGTCTTTCTCTGGCTCTTACAATATCTTGGTCTTTGTTGTGTTTATTTCAATGATCACTCAAGTTCTGATCAACTGATTTAGGATATATAGTGGTCAATTATGTACTTCCGTCTCTTTTTGCTTGAGCCCGTCTTTTACTTTCTGGTCCAAGCCCTCCTATGCCTGTGATTCCATTTTTATGGACTTGTTGTCCAGTTTAGGTGAGCCACATTTTTATTTTTCATTTTCTCTCAGCAAATATACTCACTAGGTTAAAAGTTCTGAGCACTGAGGGAAATACAGACATATGTAAAACAGGGTCTAAAACTAAGAACAGTGGAGGAGGAGAGATAAGTCATGGCCACAACTGTAAACTGTATAAGAAGGTGGGAAGCTGTTAGTACTCTGTGCTTTGTGTTCCTTCACAGGAAGAGCCAGCACGCCCTACTGCTCACCTTTCCTTGCCTTGCCTCTGCTGCAGCTGTGCTGCACCAGCTGAGCTCACCCTCAGACTCTAAACCCTTCCTCCCTTCATTTCTTTTGATTCTTCTATTAAGAAGAGCAAAATCTCACCTGACCACTTTTTTATCTTGCTGCTTAAGATATGATAAGCACAGAGAAGTATTGGTGATATGTATTCCCTACCTGCATTTAGAAATGAAATTCTATATACTGAAATCACAGTGTTGCTGGCCTCTAAGAGTGGCAGGTACCCAGTTGTCTTGGTTACTTTTCTCTTGTTGTTGAGACAAAATACCTGACGCCCAAAGTGAGGCAAGGAAAAGTTTATTTAGCTTACAGGTTTTGGAGGTTTCAGTCCATACTCAGCTGGCCCCAAGGCAGTGTGGTGAGGCTGAGGGGCAGCTGTTCCTGGCGGTTGCAAAGAACAAGAGCAAAAGAAAAGGCAAAAGGGGAAAAACACACCTTCTTCCCTCCCGAATACTGTATACTGCCTCTGCCCCTGGGCAGGTGCAGCACTCACACTGCCAATCCCAGCACTAGACAACAAACCAATCACAAATGCTAGATTCAGCACCCCCCATGGCTGCGTGAGGGTTTGGGGGCCACCTAGACACAAACACCAGTTTTCCTGAGAAACCCAGCACAGGTTATCATCTCTATCAAGCTTTAATTAAGCCAATTTTTACTAAAACTTCAACATTTCGTCAAGTAAAAGTTCTTTCTTCGATGTTCTCTTGTTTTGTTTACTTACCAATATTGTAATAGCCCAGGTTTTAGTTTTTAAACATAGAAATACAATGTTTCAGTGTGTAAATAATTTGTATGGGCTACCAACAGTGCCACCATTTATAACATTAATGTCTTTGGAAAAATGTATTTTACATGCTATATGATGACCTTTCCATATATAGAAATTCTTAAACACTTGATTGTTTTTATCCATCCTGTTCTGGCTATCTTCAAAATTGTTCCCGTATTCCAAACTGGTTGGCTTGCCCTTGAAAATTGAATTCCATGGAATCCATGGCATTTTCTGTGGTGATTTGTTTCTCTAGAAATCTCTTCCTGCCCCCAACCCCAATAAATTGAAGTTAATGATTTTTCAGGGCCTTGTATGTAGTAATTAAATCTTTATAGAAAATTTTGAATCATAGCAAAGGAATCATGTTTCCTAATTTAATTTATCTTAGTCTAGAATGACTTTGTGCATGTGGTCTGATATTTATCATTAAATAGGTGTTAAGCATTAATTGTATACTGAACTTGATAGTAGGCACCAGAAAGATACAAGAATAGCTTATTCTTAGGAAACATCTGGTGTGCTTGTGATGAAACAAACCAAAACTAAGACCATCCGGCACAAAATGATAAAGTAAGAGAGAAGTCTTACAGTGAAGTGATAGCAGTGATAAGAAAGAAGAACAGGGAATGATCACCAGTTAAGAATTCAGTGTCATACTATTTTTCTCATATAACCTGAGTGGCAAGCGTCTGATGATTCTTACATGTTCTGTGTATGATACATGTGCTGTAGCCTGTACGGTAGGAGATGCTTGGAGCTAGGTCAACTCTTCACAAGTGCCTCTACTTCTGGTTTTTGGTGTATATGCTTTATGATTAGAAACACTACAATTGTCAATGTCTTCCTTTTCTTTTGAGGTATATTAAATAATAAGTTAGTAATATTCTCTTTTCTCCTCAAGGCTGCACTTTTTAAATCTGTTTACTTAGGAAAATCTCACATCTGTAGAGATTTGAGTGAAATTGTGAATCCAAAGAACACACCCATCTATTTTCAGCAAGTTTGTGGACTCCAAGTCTTTTCTTAGCCCATTTTTTCAGACCACAGTCAGTCTTTAGTCTCGCAGGACCTCCCTGACATGAGTACCTGAAGATGAGCTGTCTTTCCCTATATTCAGAATGACTGTTCTCCAGCTGTAATTGTCTCCTCATTCCCACCAGTGGACTTCTGGGTTTAGAGGGTAGCTAATTCTTCCAGAGCCAAGTGAGTGAAACAGTTATGCTGGGATCTCCGCAAGTCAATACTCTTTCTGTTCTCTATTTCTTGGTCTCACTTTTATGTTCAAAGTGATAATATATGCCTTTTAAGAAAAATACGGAGAGTATGAAAAATTTTGCCTTCTCTTCACCTAAAAGCAGTCTTGGTATATTTTCAAAAAGCATTGCAGTGTATTTTCCTGCCATTTTTTTCCCATCCATGAGTGTTTAGTTTTTGTATTTGTAATTATTCTACACATACAGTTTTGCATCCTCTTGGTTTTTTTTTTACTTATAGAAAGCAGTTTTTCATCTACAGTAATTATATAAACATATAGTTTGTCTTTTTTATAAATGCTTAGGTTCCTTGTGATGAACAAATTATAGTTTGATAATTCTATTGCTATAAAATATTTCATTTCCATCCTGGTTTTAAAAATATTAATAATAATGGTGATATATATATATATATATTTTTTTTTTAATGTTTTAATATGTAGTGCTCTTTTCTACAGATGGAGTTGCCTGGATGTAATTTCTGTGACAAAGGGTACTGCTTTTCTTTGGATTCCATTTATATATTGTCAGATTCCTTTATAAATTGGTTTTCTTGAAAAACAGTTTTCCATGTCACCTGTCTACTCAGGAAATTTCATTTCATTACCTCTCTGTTGCCTGTAGTCTAATGTCCATGTCCTCTAATTGGCCTTTTCTCTTTTTGAAAACCAGTTTTCTTTTTGCTTTAGCTAGCTGCCTATCATTGAGCATTTGCATTCCACCTCAGTTTTCTACATTATAAAAAAATGGTGCAAGAAATATTCTCTCGTGCATTTTATCTCTACTCATATTTTCTTTATTATTTATTTGGGATAATTGATCAGAAATAGGATATTGGGTTAAAGAATATAAATATTCTTTGAAACTGATAGTCAAGCTTCTTTTAAATAAGATAATATCAATTTACAAATTTACCAGCATGCACAGTCTTCCTAGTAGTGGGTATAATTTTTTTTAATGCAAGTTTAAGGGAATGTGAGGGGGAAATGATCATGTTGTTTCAATTTACATTGCTTTTATTACTAGAGAGGTTGAATTTTTGCCCACATTATTTGTCGGTAATTACATTTTCTTCAGCTTCACTTTCAAGGCGCACTATAATTTAGACCTGCCCTTTTCACCTTATTTGCTATTATTCAAACCCACAAATATTTATTAAACTCATGCTAACCACCTTCTCCCCCTCCAGCAAATACACATACTCTATTCAAGCTAATCTCCCTATGGTTCCTTTGAGTGCTTTTGTTTGTGCTTTTTGTATTCTGAAAATGCCTGTCTCTTCCTTTCTTCCTGAGCTGTGCTGATTTTCCATCTTTCAGGTTCAGCCCAAATCTTTCTTCCTCTTGGAAGTTTTTCCTGACTTGACTATGCTTGATTGAGAGCAGGCGCTAGGCCTGCTGCTTTATTCAGGGTCTGCCTTATGTCACAGATGATAAAGATACTTGTTGAGATAGGTGTGTCTAAATTTAACTTTTGGTGCAGTTGCTTAGTCCCTGGACCTCAGTTTCCTCATTTCCATATTCTTGCAGGATGCTCGTAGTACCATATCTACCTGTGGAGCTGTCATTAGGAACAGAAGCAGTGAAGCTTATGAAAGGCCCAGGGTGGTAGCGTTTGGTGTATAGGACACTCTTATTTTGTGCCTGTTGTTTTAAATTAATTGAATGAATGAACCTGTCATGTAACTTTTTTTTTTAATGGGACTGCTGTATACCTATGCTTTTTTAATACACGCTCTTGGAAAAGAGTTATGTACTCTGAAGTAAATACCAATTTCTTGAAGGGTAGGATTCCATTTAAGTCTTCTGCACCTCATAAAGCACCATGTAAATGCTGCTTGTGTATAGTTGGGCAACTTTGGTAGTGGTGAAAACGAGAGTATCACTGTGATGAGGACCTTGTTTTTAGTCTGAAAAACCTTTACTGGACCTTTACTAGAATTCTAGGGCCTTTAAAAAAATGTTTAGTTTTGTTGCTTTTTCACCCTAAATGGAGTTAGTTATTCAGTAGAAAATAGTAAAAAGATCCAAATTACACCACCGAATTTCACTTTTCCATATAGTGTTTCAAAGTGTTGTATTCATTAATATTTGTGAAAAACCTATGGTTAATACCACAAGAAGTCATAAACTGAACCAGATTCTTTCCCCTTTTAACTTTCACATGACTTGGATTAACAACGGTGTTACTCCCTTATTTACACCTGGGATTTCCAAGCATTCTGAAAAAGCTGAAACAATGATTCATGTTTAGTCACTATGTGACTGGCTATTTTCATTTATTTAAAATGTAAACAAAGAATATCTGGAGTAAAGATCTCCGTGTATTTTAACTAGTGACAGATGCTATGATCAGTATTTCTACTTAAGTCAGGCATTTTTTACGTACACCTCAAGCCTTGCAATTAAGCTTTATGCCTTTCCAAGCATAACAGTTAACCAATAAACCAAAATATCAGCCTGGTCTGGCTTAGCTCAGCGGTCTTTTGATTTCTTCCAGTCTGTTTGATGTGGAAGCTTATTGAGATTTATCTACTGAGCTGTTCATAGTTTGTAGGGCTGGGAGCACTGGCTATATTATATAAGATTCCATTAGTGACAGAAGAGTGTAGACAGTCTCTACAGTATAGATAGTTGAATCCGCTGTGCTGGTCATGGTTTTGTTGAAATTTTTAAGACTGTGTCAGACATTTTTTATTAATAGTCAATGATTTTTCTTATTTCTCAGTTTGTACTGTGAGCCTCAAAACAGATGTGGTTTGATTAGTTCAGTTTAGTAGAAAGTTTAACTTTCAGTAGAAATCTATGAGAATTTGAAAGCTTTTCCAATTATTTGGACCAGTTTATCCACAAGGGAAATAAAAATGCAAATATACAGTAAGTGATCTTAAGTGTTTGCAGTGTGGGGAGGAAAATATCTTTCTATTATAGTTCATGGTAGAAATATCATCAGTATAACCAACTTTATAACAAAACCTGCAAAGGACTCTTCTACAGTTATCTCACATATTTCTAGTAGAAATGCTCAATAAGAAGTACTGTTGTCTCCATTCTTGATGATGTGCTTGGAATTCAGATTATTAATTTGCTACGTGCGTCATATCTAGCATGAAGCAGAACTGATGTTCAAATTCACATGACTCCTAACCAAGTTACTTTTTCATTATACCAAAGCTTTTTGTCCAGTAATATATACTATTCCTAAAAGTGTTAAAAGTTTTTGCCAGTTTTTCAGGAATTAAACTCAGGACCTTGCACTTGCCAGGCAGGCACTGCGCCTCTGAGCTATATCCCTGGCTCCATGCCCATAGCATGAATGTTCTGTTACCAGAGAATGCTTCCTATGAGAGTCAAGGTCTGAGCTTGAAGGAAATGTGTGAGGAGAAGGGTTAGTCAGGAGGATAGCCGGTAATAGGAAAGATTCGGTGTAACATATTTCCTGAAGACTTTACTGTGCTGTTAGGCACTGTGACTCTCCAGTCATAGTGTCAAGACTGCACTCAAAATACTGACTCATGGACTCCTGTTTTTGGGAATGTTTTGCAAAGAACTGTGTTTTAAAGAACATACTTTGGGGACTGAATGAACTAAGTGGTGAGAGGAAGACAAAAATGAGGCAGGCAAAGATGATGGATAGAGAGAGATGTTGATTGGGATCTACAACAGTAGATTTGATGAGACTTGATAGAGAATGAGGGGATCAAGAAAGAGGAAAGATAGTGGGATGATAGCTGAGGTTGAGCTTGGACAGTTTACAGAGGTGAGATTTCAGGAGGAGGAACAAATCGGTCAGGGAAGACACTAGGTTCAGTTCT
>RJWT010012961.1:7759-22217 GCA_004365215.1 Cuniculus paca | reverse complement strand
AAGGTCCTGATGTCATCTGTCTTGACCCCTGCTTTTTCACTCACATTTTTAATTCTTAAGTTATATTTCTTTGAGTTATCTAGCAGTTGTTGAATTGTTACTTCCTGAGTCCTTGTTATTTTTAAGAGATCTTTCCTTTCACGATCACAAGCTGCAAACCTGTCTTCAAAGTTTGAAAGTCTAGCTTCAGTTTCTTTCAAATGATTTTGCCAGCTTTCAATGGAGTTTTTAATTTTCTGTATATCTCTTTGAATCTGTTTCATGCATTCTAAATCTCTCTTATACTGTTCATTCATGGTTTCCCTCAGTTTCCTATGCTCCTCTATTTTTTTAATCCGTGTCTTCTTTAGAGATGCTTAGTATTTCTTTTATTATAGTTTTCATTTCTTCTTTTCCTGGGATAGAATTTCTGTTCTAATTTCTCGTATAACTTCATGAAGTTGTTTCTTCACTTCAGTTGACATCACTTCAGTCATTTCAGGTGTGTGATTCTCGATCTCCTCCGTGTTTACCTCTCATGGACTTGTGCTCCTTGGATTGGATGCCAGAGATTGCCCTCTCCCTCTTTGTCTTGGCATATTCCTGATTTCTTCCACACACTTGGATAGTGTGGTCTCAGGCACCCTGTCACTGGCCACAACTTCTTCAAAGTGAGACTGTTCGGCATTTCTGGCCAGTGCTGGCTACTGACATCTGACAGCACATGCCTGTGCCTCTGCACTGAGTTGGGTACCAACCCACCTTGACTTTGCATGGGAGCAGACCTGGCCAGGGCCTGCAAATCTAAGCTGTTTAGGAACCCAGCGATGTTGTCTGGAATGCGCATGGGAGTGGAATTTGATCCAAACAGCTTCCGCAGGTACACCCACAACCTGGAGTTGCCAGATGACAGCTTGGTTTTTCTGGCCAGTGCCGGCTATGGGTATCTGATGGTGGGCACCTGTGCCTCAGCCCTGAGCTAGGTACCAGCCCACAAGGGTCCCCAGCATTTGCACAGCAGTGTAACTGGCCAGGGCCTGCAAATCTGTTTAGGAACCTATGTGATGTCTGGAACATGCACAGGAGTGGAACTTGGTCCAAGCAACTTACACAGGCCTGTCCACAACCTGGCGCTGCCGGCAGAAGTAGGTAGCAGTCTTGGCCCTGGGTGTATCTTGCCCAACTCCAAAATGGCGCCTGACCAATCACTCTCCCCCATGGGGGGATCAAGCCCCCTGCACTCACCACCAGCCAGCACAGATCTCCACATCTGCCACTCTTTCACCCTCATGCCTCTCCGCAGGTATCTCTGGGGTGGACCGCAACTGAAACCATGACCACGACCGTGCATCTCCAGGATCAACAGCTCTTCTTGCAGTGTGAGTCCAGCTCCAGGCTAAGGTGTTGCCAGCTACCACCTTCTTCTTCATTTAAATTCTTTTTATTCTCTTTGTGGGCTTCAATTCATATTTTATTCTTTCTGGGTCCAGGGGACCCACTTCCTTCCTTCTTATCCTCTCCATGATGTTGTATTCCAGCGTCTGAACTGTTTCTCTCAGAGAGACTGTTTACTCTGCTGCTTACTGTTCTGCCATCTTTTCCCCACATCTCTTTCTGTCTCTAAAGCCCTCCCTCTTTTTCATCATGATTGTTGTTATTATTAGCTCATGTCTATGATATGTAACGTTTACATTTATTGCAATTATTAGCTTCCTGTGCATGGCATGTCTTAATTCTTCTTTCTTTCCCTTCCCTTCCCTTTTCCCTCTCTTCTGGAATCCTTCTCCTTGGCAAGAGGTCTATCCCCTTGTATCCTTCTATCCAGGCTTTATTTTGCTTTTTTGTTTGTACTTTCCCTTACTGAAATGAGAAATATTATATGATATTTAAGCTTGTGTGTCTGACTTACTTCACTCAACAATATATTTTCTAGGTGCATGCATTTTCCTACTAATACTTTGAATTTATCTTTCTTTGTAGGCAAGTAGCATTCCTTTGTGTATAGATACCACATTTTCTTTATCCATTCTTCTGTTGATGGGTATACAGGCTGCTTCCAGGATTTAGCTGTTATGAATTGTGCTGCTATAAATATTTGTATCCAAGTGTCCCTTTAATATAATGCCTTTACCTCTGGAGAAGATAACTAGGAGAATAGCTGGGTCATATAAAATTTCTAATTGTAGTTCTTTGAGAAATATCCACGCTGATTTCCATAACGGTTGTACTGTACATTCCCACCAATGAGGTAGGAGGGTCCCCTTCACACAACAGCCCCTTCTGCCAGCATTTGTAATTTTCTGACTTCTTGATGACTGGCATTGAGTATTTTCTTTTGAATTCTCACCATGTGCCACATCCCAATGCTGGTCACCTATTTCAAATTATTGGCTTTGATAAAAGTTTTGTTTCTTCTTAGGACCAGAGACTCTTTCAGAATCATGTCTTTAACTTTCACTTTCTTGAGAGCTGAGGGGCTGGAGTGGGAAAGGAAGGCTGTAAAGAGAATAGATACCTCCCATTCTGGCTTGACTATACCCTTCCCCTGGTCTCAGCTCTCTAATGCATCCAGGAGATGAAATAAATAAATGCACCTCCATACCTTGCCGCAAGGCATTGATTTGTTTGTTTATTTATTTATTTATTTATTTTGTCCTCAGATTTAGACAGGCTGTTGGCAAAGATTACAAAGTAGGAAAACATCTTGTAGTAATATGAGCACATTAATACACACTGATTAAACACTTTCCTCACAAACAACCACAGTCTCTGTTTTATCTCTATCAGTATAATAAAATCCATTTGCCCTAGGCTTTACTAGAAATTCTAGTAAAAAATCACTTACTAGCTTTTTTCTTTTAAGGCATTTTTCCCCTGCTCTAATATCTGTGTGCAAAACTGGAGCTAAATGCATTATAAAAATCATGAAACAGATTCTATGCATTACTCATTCCTGATCATACTCAAGAAAAATCACACATATGCCCAGAGAATGATATTTGTCTCTAGACATCTTTTAGGCTGAAGGCTTAAACAGATATTTTGCTTAACCCAACTTTGTTTAGAAGAATGATCTTTTAAACTGGGTATACACCTCTCAGGTCCACATACAAGAAAAGTTATAAGGGAAACAAATTTCATATTTTTATTGCCTTTATTTACTCCCTTAAGTTGGCCAAGAACATATAGTGTATCTCTTTATGGTAGTGCTCCCCCCTTACAAAGCAAGGCACCTCTTTCAGCAAATTATCCTGAGAATAGAAACACCTTTAAACAGTGAAGAAATAATATCAAATATTGTTTTCCAGGAAGCCCCCAGAATTTCTATTAATAAGTAACTAAAGTATATTTCTTTTATGTTTTATGCATATTTCCTTGAAAGGTGTCACCTGTTATCAAATAGGGTATCCTCCCCCTTTGAGATTCTCTGGATTCAGAAGTGCCAAAACCATTAGGACTACGTATATATTTTTCAATGTAATGAATCTTTTGCATGATTTTGCATTCATTTTTACCACATTAGATGAAAGCTAGGATGAAATATGTACATGATTCTACATGATTTAGCAGACTACATTTAAAAATGGATTTTAAAAATTGTTGACCAAACAGCAGCATGATACATTTGTTTCATTTACAATCCCCATTTTACTTTCTAAGATGTTTCATATTTCCTAATTCGTAATTCATACTATATGTATTTAAACGTTGATTGAACTATTTGGATTTCATCTTAGACACGGCCAGGCGTAGTTGCACATGCTTGCAATCAAGTGCTCCAGAGAATTATCAATTTGAAGTCACCCTGGGCTACATAACAAGCTCAAGAATGGCCAAGACTAAGTAGCAAAACTCTGTTTCAAACACAACACACTGTAAATGTTTACAATGTGTGAGACAGATTTCTACTTTCAGGAAAATAAAGCCCATCTACTTTTCCTTATTCCTTTATTTACTACTGAAATTTGTGAATATTATATATGAAACGAATGCAAGAAGACTCTTAAAGGAAGAAAGAAGGAAGACTAGTTGGGGACTATATAGACAAGATAGTGGTGAAAAGACAGTGAAAAGTTCCTTAAATTTTCTTTTTGTCTCATATTTCAGACATGAATTTCAAGACGCTGATCACTGAGATACATCAATGGCATAGACGAAAAATGTCCCACATAAAAGGAAAACGAAACAGCTTTTTAATTCTGACTCCAAATATATGGGCTTCTCACAGCAAGCATTCAGCTCTTCAGGCACCAACTGGATGCTCTACAATTCAATCAAAACGTTAACTACCCAGAGTTAGCAAGTGAAGGTATTAGTCAATTCCAGGACTCAGGCTGCTGCGACTTGTACTTCTAAGGTTCTCATGAACTCTTCATTAGGTCTGATAACTGGAACTCAGAGAAGTATTTTCCTGATCTTACTGGTGTATTATAAAGGACACAACTCAGGAATAGTCAAACAGAAGAGACAAACAGGCTAAAATGTGTGAGTAGAGCGCTCTCTGCAGGTGTATTACCACCCCTTCATACCACGTGTTCTCCTATCCAGAAGCTCTCAGAACCTCACCCCTTGGGATGATGCTAGGGAATCACAGAAGAGGCATAGTTGATTACATCCATTAGCCTTGATGGTTAACTCAGTCTCGCGTCCCTCTACCCTTACAGCAGTGTGGGAAGGGCAAACTGAAAGTTCCAACCCTCTCATCCTAAAGTTGGTTCCTCTGGCAACCAGAACTGTATTGGGTGTGGTAGAAAGGGGTTCATGAATAGCAAAGAATGTTCCTTTCATTCTTATTACTCAGTAAATTCCAAGCATTTTAGAAGTTCAGTGCCTGAAACTAGGGAGAAAGATCAAATACACAATTCTTATAAAATCGCAATGTCACAAAGTCAAATCTTGTTTTCTCTAATCAAAGGATCAGAAAAGGGAAACCTATTAATACAGACTTTTTTTTAAAGGTAATAATCACTTTAGCTAGGTAAACCTTATAAAAACACAACAAACACCACCACCAACAACAAAATCCTTCTCCAGCCTCCTCTAGGCCAGTAAAGATCAAGTGGGACAGCTGAGACTTCTACCATGTGAAGTTGTAATGAGGTGTCCCAACACTTAATCTGCAGTGACATCAGAGAAGGCTAAGCCAGGAGACCTTGATACACACAGAAGGACAGGAAGAGGGTATGGCTACAAAAGAACATTATGGGTGATATTTGCAGTGCTAGAAAGCTGCATTTTAGCACATTCCTGTCATCCCAGCACTCAGGCGGCTGAGGTAGGAGGAATGCTGAGTTTCAGATCACCCTGGGCTATGTAGTGAGTTCAAAGCCAGCCTGGGATACATAGTGAAGTCTGCCACAGGAAAATAAAAAAAAAACATTAAAACAGTGAAAAAAAAGAGAAAGAAATGTATGTCTTGACTGGATCAGTGATAACAACTTGGTTGGAATATTGTACTATAGTTTTACAAAATGTAACTCTGTAGGGTAAGAATGTACAGATCTCGGTATCATACATGAAATTCACAGGAACTGACCTATCTCAAAATAATAAAATAAAATCCATGTTTCAGAGAGCACATTGTATTTCAAAACTCTTTCAGGGGGTTTGTTTGCATCCAAATGTTTGAAAACCCCTGATCCAGAAGACTGACATACAGAAGGAGAGGAGTATAGACCCAGGGGCACACTTGCTCTCTGAGGACCTCATTGGTTCATATTTAATCGTGTGGAAGTGGCTATTTCTGACATTTTTATTCTAAATCATCACAATTTAAGTGATGCCCAGTGAACAAGCTGAATTTTTAAACTGTGTTTTTTACACAATTGATTGATGGATCAGTTTTCTATTCACAATCTCATGAGCGGTTCAGCTAGTTACAGGATATAGGAAGAAAAAGATCTTGATGAGAAGAGAATTTGAATTGTGATGGATGTAAAAGTTGCTTTAAAGTTTGTACAGGCTCTCTGCCCATTCTCTGGGAAAGGAGGCTGCCCCCAGCTGAGGTGAGCTCAGCCTCTACACTCATCTACCCACGCCCGTGGGCAGCTACAGAACTGAGTTGCAGAGCACCAGGAAATCGCAGGAATCTGCATCTGTGAATATAAATGTGTTAAGTCAGAGCAAATGTCACAGATGCACCACACCTTTGCGAATGTATCTATCTCTCCCTTTGGTTGCATCAAACATTCTCAGACACAGCAGGTGTTAGCAAATTAGAATAACTACCTTCCCTTGGCCTAATTCTGGGAGTATACATAGCACCAGGACAACTGAGAAAAAGAAAGAAAGCAAGAAAGCAAGCAAGCAAGAAATTTTTCATTTGTTCAAATTCCAATTGATATGGTTTTGACAAACAAAAGGAAAATATGGTCCTGAAACTTCACTTGACTGATGATCACATCCAGTGCGACAGAGACTTATTTAACAGGCGATCAACTGGGAATTCTCCAGTCACCCAGCAGTTGTGTTTCAGGCCCCGTGTTGAGAATAAAGGAATTAAGTTCTGGGCTGTATAAGTTCAAGGTCCTGTGGGACTTCGAGGACAGTTCCCTTCCTGCTAGGCTACTGAGAAGTGCCGAATAAATCTCCCTCACGTTAACCATGCCTCTGCTTTTCGGCTCAGTCTAAATGGCAGAGTGGCATGAAAGGAAGGGTCATTTTTGAACACTGCAGCCTTCATTAAAAGCAGCTTTTTGCTTTATCCCTTCTGATGGAGGATGAAAGAGCATGTTTTCTTGCTCCTCCCTCCAACAAGAGGCTAACATGGAAACATTGAGGGAATTTGCAACAAGGAAAGAAAACTTCAAGTTTCATTTCTCTTTGCTGCATATATATGAAATCAGTGAATGTGTGAGAAAACTAGAATGGGCAACAGAAGAAGCAATGGGGAGGAGCAAATAAAGCTCCAATCCTCCTTCTCCCTTCTCTCAGATTCCTTATTCTTAACAAGCAGGGACGTCACATTCTACATGGGTCCAATAGACTGAGAAGGTCAACACTGGGGGCCTCATTATTTCCAAAATGGTGTAGCTCAAGAGCTAGGACGAGTGTTACTAAGGGCAGGATAGGGAACATCACCACTAGATAGCCCTTCACAGATGTCCCTGAATGGTAGTCATTGCAAACCAAAGACATAAATTCAGCCAATTCAAATGAGGAAACCATAGTCTATTCCTTCTCACTTTCTTCAGTCTGCCTGCAACAGAATTAAAAGAGGATGCAATATGTGAGCACCAATCCAGCTGCGCTTCTCCTCTCAAGTTTATTAAATTGTTGTGCAGAGCACTAGCTCAAACACACAAGAGACATCGTCAATCCTGAAGTTGATAAGATTGAATCTTAGAAACACAAATTTGTATTTGAAATACATGAAAGCAACTGAAAAATGATAGATTCTGGACAAGTTTTGTTAGAAAACACATTGCAAGGGAGGGAAGAGGATTTGTCATAGTTAGTTTTGGCCAGCCATCAGAAAGTCTGCAGCTATCACATTTACTTCCTGAACTGTTGAACACCTTAAAGTGTGCTGTTTACACAATTTGTAGCAGATAGAATTCACAGTGAGTTTTGAATGGCTGGATGGAGGTGGAAGAGTAACTAAAGTCTCTTCTGGTATAAGAGGCAAAGCATGAAGGGAGATGGTTTTAAAGAGGGTATGCATTGGGATGAGGTTTAGAGCCTTAAAATTCAGTGTGGTCCCAGGACTGGTAATACCACATCACCTTGGGGCTTGTTAGATATGCATAATTTCAGCCTCACCCTGCACATACTGAAACATAACCACATTTACAAAAACTCAGATGATTCCTATGCACATTAAAATTTGGCCAGTAGTGGCCTAGAGCATTGGGGTACAAGAGCTGTGTGGAGGAAACTGCTTTGCAAGCACGGATGCTGAAAGTTCCAGAAGCCCAAGGCAGATCATCTCTAATTTACAGTCAAGAAGTGCTTTGAGGAGATACGAAGAGAATAGTAAATATGAAGAGAATAACTAACAAACCACAGATTTGGATTGGGATGGACAGGAAATATACCTAATATGAGGATTCTTAATTTTAACAGGGTTATTCTGATGACACAGGAAGGCAGAATTATAGCAGATAGATAACAAAGATACACATTATAAGACGAGTTTGTCATTCAATGGCAGTGAAGGCAATCTCTTGACAATCTATATCAGTTCTTGATATCACATTTTCTGAGCTCACTTTCATTGAGTTTAAACTCCATACTATTGGAACCACTATTTAAAGAGAGCAATGCCACTGAAAATCAAGTAATGGAAGGGGACATGAAGAAATCATACCAACTGGATGAATTTGTGGCAAAAATATTAGCTCTTGTCTAATATTCCATCTGTTTTCCAGGGTTTCCTATCCTTAACTGAAATCAACTTGATAATGTGGTGAGTTCTTGTAAATGGCTTAAGAGTGAAAATGACTTCTTCTGAGATAAGGCCTTAGGGGGTGGGAGGACAAGTCTCAATCTCTCTTGTGCTCAGCCATATTGTCCTAACTTCAAATATGTGAGACATCTGGGTTTCTCTATCAATGTTAAGAAATTCAGTGGTTATAATAGATTAAATGAAAAAAGTAAGAGAATTCAGTTCTCCTTCATGAAGCTACACATTAAAAAGACTTTCAGAAGTATGGACAAAAAGGCACTATTCTCACTGTTTGCTTTGGAAAATACGTTATTTTCCACAAAACGCTATTTATATTAACATGTTCTGGGTCTATTTTTATTATTAACATGTTCTGGGTCTATTTTTATTTTTAAATGAATTAATATGTATTTTAAAATTTGTTTTGATGTATAATAAAGTCAATACCTATAGATATAACCATAAAAACAAAGGTTTTAGAACTCTCTTTTTTTTTTTCCTTAGGGATGTAAAAGTAGATCAGGAAATTTAAAAAATTCAAGAATGGCAGGTACAGTGGAGGTTCTATTTTCTGGAGATCAGAGCTAATGTGGAGTGGTGACACCCCAGGATCCAGCACAAAGTGATCGCCTTTACCAGAATTCAGGAGTGAGAAATAACTCTTCATGGCATTAAGCCACTGGGATTAGGCATTAGTTACTCGACATAATCTTGTTTTACTGACAGGCACAAAATACCCACAGAGTCCTAAAACAATTAAAGTGACCAAGGGAGTTTAATGGAATATGACTTTCTATCCTTAGAAAATTGCTTTAATGTCACGCATTTGCAAGCTCCCTTCCCCTCATAATCACATTCAATGCCCAGAATATATTTCCTAGCTCAGCTTCTTCCTGGAATTTGGCTCTAGGCATTGTGGAAACCTACACCGTGATAAGATATCTTCCCTGCAGCAGTAGCTCTTCAAAAAACATCATCTCATTCTTCAGGGCACCACCTGAAAATATCTCTTCTAATTAAAACAATGGGCGTTTCACCTTTCCAATAGCTAGAAGCCTTTCAGAGATGCCATTTTATATCCATCTGAAATACCAACAGGAAAAAAAAGTGCTTAATAGCCAAAAAGTCAGATACTTTCTCTAGGGAAAAATCAGCCAACTATATAAACTGTAGAACGAAATATGAGTAGCAGTTATTAAACAATAATAATTACAATAGAAAATTTCAGAGTCACAGCTAAGAGTTACTGAGCACAAATATTGTGCCAGGCCCAGTTTTAGGCTTTTTTTTTTTTTAATTTAAATAGTTCTAACAATTCTATGGGACAAGCGTTAATATCTTCTCCGTGTTATAGAAGAAGAAACTCAAGCCCAGGTTGGGTGAATACCATATCCAAGGTTGCAGACCTGGGAAGTGATGAACCATGATAGACATTTCTGCTCTTCTTCTTCTACTACATTCACTCTCAATATTTCAGGAAAAAATGATGCGATCTGAATATGATAGCACTTCTACTCATTTCTGTAGTGCTCCTTATGTCTTAGCCAACTCCACAAAATGATTCTGTTGTTCCAGAAGCAGAGGGAGGTGGCTACCACTGTTTTAGAAAAATCGCTTAAGCCAGGTGTGACTGTAATGCCAGCACCTTGGGAGGTGAAACTGGAGGATTGGAAATTTAAACCCAGTCTAGGAAACTTAGTGAGGTTCTGTCTCTAAATAAATAAATAAATAAATAAATAAATAAATAAATAAATATGGCTATGATATAGCTCAGTATGAAGGCCCTGGGTTCAAGCTCCAGTACCAACAACAAAATGAATAAAAGACAGGAAGGAAGAAAGAGAAAGAAAGAAAGAAAGAAAGAAAGAAAGAAAGAAAGAAAGAAAGAAAGAAAGAAAGAAAGAAAGAAAGAGAAAGAGAGAAAGAAGCAAAAGGAAAGAAGGATAAAAAAGGAAGAAAGCAAGCAAGCTATATCCTTCTCTATGTTCCCAACTTTATCTGCTCCTTTTACCCTTGGTAAGAAAGTGCACTCCTAGTGCTTATGTTGTACTATTTAGCTGATCTACAGAAATAGAGGTCAGGAAAGAGGAAGAGGGAATAGGAAACTGAGGTAGTAGTTACTTTGATGAACAGGGCAAACAGACAATTGCTATTCTAGGAAGGGCCAGATCCTTCCTTCCCAACTAGGCCAACACCTGCACCACCACAACTCCTTTTTAAGGATGACTGGACACATTTGTCTGAGCATGAGGCATTACCTGGAATGGTGAGTGCCCTGCTTAATCTAATGAAAACGACAGACCACCTTGTTTTAGCCCTAAAGACAAACTCAAGCAAGGCTAGATGACAAATATGGAGAAAGCCAAAGAGCATAAAGTAGTCCCTGGAAGAACACAGACCCCTCGGGGAGCCCCTGGTGATACTGATAGACTGAGACACAACACCTTCTGCCTTGGGCATCAGCAACTTTGAGTCAAAACACAGAAGAAAAGAAACATAGAACTGGTGCATTTCCTGGCTAGCCGTATCAGAAGAATGCTTCAGTGGACAGCAGTGGCCTGGCTGCTAAATTCAGCATGGAGATCTTGCTGTAAATTTCACCACCATGATCTGAGAGAGCGGAGAGAAAGGTCAAAGCCCCGAATAGTTACCAAAATAGCTGGCTTTAGAAACACAGCTCAGACCCACTGGGGACTCCTAAAGCTATTTGGAAAGAACATAAGGGGCTAGACTTTTTAAAGGGAAAGTTCAGGAAAAGCAAAGGAAATTCAATTATTATGAGTTTACTGCTATACAGCTTGTAGCAGTCATGTCCAAAGATTCCTAAACTCTGGAGAAAAAGTAGTTAAGATTTGGGTCAAAACTTGTGTAGACACAAATTTCCCAATTTCCTGCCCAGCGATATTTTGAGAACAACCAAAAAATTACAATTGTGTCAGTGGGAAATTTTTGCCTCTATATTTTATTTTTTAAAAGCACAACGAAAGCAAGGTTGTAACATTATATTCTTTTGCATTTCTTTGATGTCCCTTGTCCCTTTTTGGTAACTTTTGATGTGCTGCCTGGGTAGATAGCTGTAGAATATTAAATGCTTTGTTCCTAAAGATTTGGAGCTTCTAATAATGAAAAGTGCTCTGAATGGAAAACTTTAAAACAGTTTTTCTTCATGAAACATTTATGGAATCCCATAGCTTTGCATCAGAATACATGCTTCAGGGTTCATGCAATTGTACTGAGAGCCTCCACTCTGAAATACTTATACTAGTAACATGAGACATACATACATACCCACATAAACCTGCATGCACAGGGTCATTCATGCATGTCCGTGCCCGTGTGACAGCTTTATACATGGAAGCCCATAGCACAAAGCCTTAGGAAGCTTTGATTCTGTTAGGATCTACCACGAGTTTGCATCTGCTTTATGTCATCCACTCAGTGGTCCTGGGTAGCCACTAAAATACTCATAACTATGAAATTTTAGTATATGTACTGCCAAACCAAGCACAGACTATGCAGTTTTAAAGGTATCCTGGAGATCAAGTAGTCTGCATTAAACTTAATCACTACAATGTAGAAAGGTAAAAAATAATGTACCCCGATTTTTTTGACCAAATTGCTTTTCATTGTGCTCTAACCAGTATGTCTGTCCCCCTAACCACATAGGCTGCATTTTCCAGAAAGGGAGATGTACAAATGGTCAGAACGCCATCTGGCCAGCATCTAGGCACTTGCCCATGCCCAGGGTATTGCAGGAATGAAACAGAGAGCAAAGGGATGTGACACTGCAGTGCCAGCAGCATCTGCAGTCCTCCTGAGGGCAACAACAGCACAGCACTAGTAGGAGCAGCAGGAATGGAGCTGGCAAGACAGGAGGCCTCACTGGCAGCAGCAACTACACCTCAGACATCAGGCACAGCTACCTTTGCCAAAATATCAGGTACTGAGAGTCACTATGCAAGAACTGGAACCATTGAGAAACATAGGGGCTTTGGTGGAGCTCGGCCAATGGTGATGGTGCCTGCCATGGATGGGGGTAGCATAGCCGTCACTTTGGCATTAGCTAGGATCACAGCGACATCAAGCCAGAAGTATGACAGTGTCAGGGATCTTGTGTTCCAAGATGAATATTTTCTACAGTGTGTATAAGAAACATCACGGAATGCTGATGCTTCATAATCTGGGAAGAAACTTGCGGGCCACTCCTGGAGTTCTGAAGGGTGCTATGCTGGTGGAGAGAATCTATTTTGTGGCTCTTCTCATACATTTTGCAATCTTTTCATAGTCATAAAAACCCAGCCTCAAACTGAAGTGATGCTGGCTCATTAATGTCAGAACTCCTGGTCCAAAGCTGTTGACTCTACACTCTACACCACACTCAAGCAAAATTATGTCCATACATTTAGGAACATTGAATTTCATTTCTGGATATACCTAGATTTTGCGTGAACTTGAATCCAAACTGATAAGATGGGGGGATGAAAATCTCAATATCACAGTTGCAGGGAAAGAGAAACTGAATGTTGTCTGGGACTGAGAATATATGTAGACCCAGCCGAAAAATGAGTGGCTTCTGATAGCTGGAAGGCACACAGTGTAGGAGGAAAATGACCAGCTATGAGATAGAGAGAGAGGGAGAGTAAAGTGGGCCCAGAGAGAAATGGGCCCTCTCACTTGGCTTTGCCCAGGGATGGCCCTCTGTGGAATCCAGGCAGTGAACTGTGTGAGAAGCAGGCTGTGCTCTCAGCTTTGCCTTTAGGAGGAGAAAGCAGTGGGAGATTGGCTTCCTTGGTATACGGAGCAGAATACCTGCCTGCCACCATGCCTAACATTCAAGAATAAATGGTTTGTGATCTGCATGAAAATGAAAACGTAGCACGTTTTTCCAAGTTGAATAAAAATGTACCATGTCAGTGTAAATATCCGTTCTCAGAAGGCATATAAGGAAAACACGTGAAATTTTTGTTCCTGTGCTGCATTCTGCTCTAAGTAGGCAATTACAGGGTACGGTGTTCTGAACCAACACCAATGCTCATTTAAATGCAATGATCATACCTTGCAGTTTTTCTCCCCAAATGTTCTCCTGAGAGACCATGTCCAAATCACATGAAAGTTGTAGTTAGGAATTGAGAACCTGAATACCCAGAGGGTCTGCATTGACTAAAGGAGGCCAGATACTCTGGTGTGGCATTCCAGGCTTTCTCCAGCCTGGTCCCAATGATCTGCCTCAGAAGTCTCAATTCTTTCTTTCTTTCTTTCTTTCTTTCTTTCTTTCTTTCTTTCTTTCTTTCTTTCTTTCTTTCTTCTTTCTTTCTCTTTCTTTTGAGACAGGATCTCACTATGTAGTTCACACTGGTCTTAAACTCACTATGCAGCCTAGGTTGGTCTTGAACTCATGGTGACCCTCCTGAGTGCTGGATTAGGGAGATACAGCTCTACACCTGATCCACCCACACTTCCTGAGTGGTAAGATGTGAGACCATCATGCAGCAAGTGGGCAGCCTGCGGGGTCCTCAGGCTAAAGAGAGAAAGTGGCAATAAGGTTATTATCCTCTGACCGGGGATTATTATCTCTGAGAGGACCTTGAGTTTGAAATGAAACTTAGAAGTCAGAAAGAAAATCCTTGAAACCTTGACAGGAAATGAGGAGAAGGGACAGAGAGAAAGGCTGAGCCCAGCCTCAGTGAGGCCACCATGCCCCAGGGTAGAAGCCAAAGGAAGGCACAGTCACAGCAAGACCAGTTGTCACAGAACAAAGCAGCCACAGCTATCTCAGGGAAGGTTCTCTAGGGTATGGCTAGCAATGATTTAAGTAAACAGTCCAATCCTGAGTGGTCAGAGAGAGAACATCTGGAACCTGAGGAGGACCAGAGAAGTTCCAACCAGCCTACAGGACAGACAGAGGTGCAGAAGATGAAGAACGGTGTGGGGCACTGGGCAATGGTGTTCACAAGTCATCCTATAGGCATATGTTTTTGTGTTTAAATAAGATACTGATTGCACCCTGAAATTGCAACTTGTCATTTACATCTTAGGTCATTGTTTAATAACCTTTAAGAAAGGGAACACACTGTGTGTATGATTGTGTGTGTG
>RJWT010012960.1:7917-22173 GCA_004365215.1 Cuniculus paca | reverse complement strand
AAAAAACCTCAAGGACTTGGTAGACCAAGGTAACTGTTAAGTTTAGGCTGGTTTTAACCTTCTGGGGCAAGGGGTTAACTGTTGATCAGGACAAACTTGGAATAAGGTTTTTGAGGTGAGAGGTAGAGTTAGTTTTTATCATCAGTTATTTCCTGAGCAGACATTGTTTCTGAAAGGTCCTTGTTGTCCTGGAGTTCACACTGGAGGGTCTGTGTTATGGTTTGTATATAAGTGGCCCCCCCACAAGCCTCATGTAGTCATGGAAGCAGCTGAATCTAGCATTTGTGATTGATTCATTGCCTAGTGCTGGGTTTAGTGCTGGGTTTAGTGCTGGGTTTAGTACTGGGTTGAGTGCTGGAATTATCTGTGAGAGTGCTGCACTCATCCAGGGGTGGGGCCTGCATACTATATAAAGGAAGGAAGAAGGCATGTTTTCCATCTGTTTTGCTGCTCTTCTGCCCTATTTTGCTCTTGCCACTTGTGAGCTGCCATGAACAGCTGCTCCCTCAGCCATGTCACCCCACTTTGGAGCCAGCTGGATATGAACTGAAACCTCCAAACTATAAGAAATAAACCTTTCCTTCCCTAATTTTGGGTGTTGGGTATTTTGTCTCAGCAACGAAAGAAAAGTAACCAAGACAGTCTATGAGTGAAGATAAATCACAAAAAGCACAGCATAATATGTATTCTTATGGATAAGACAGTGCCATGAAAAACAAAAATGACAGCAACAAATTGATGATGGCAACTGGAGGGTGGGGATTGTAGGAAGTCATGGAAAGCTCCAAAGGCAGTAATACTTGAGTTGGCCTTGAAGAATAAACTGATGCTTTCAGGGGAGAAAATTAGGGAAAAACAATTATTCATTTAACAAATATGTCCTGAATACTTAGCTTTGTAACAAATATAGTCCTAAGTAGTAGGGACATAGCAACAAATGAGACACAGTGTTTGCTTTGAGGGGCAGAAAGAAACTACAACTTTGAAAGGGCTTGGCATGTTTAGGGGAAGGTAACTTCAGCGTGGCTTGATGATAAAACTACATGGGCTGTTGGTAGAAAATAAAGCTTGCAAGAGAGGGTGAGGACAGATAGTAAAGGGTCTGTAATGCCATGTTAAGTGATCACTCTTGTGTAAGTCATTGGCTTTTTTTTATTTATTTTAAAATTTTTGCATTCCTGGGGATTGAACCCATGATTGCGAGAGAAGCACTCTACTACTGAGCTTCAACCCTGGCCCTACCTATTAGCTTTTAAACAATTCAGAAATTTGGAGCTCTTTCTTTAAAGGAAATTTTGCATGGTCACTCAATATATAATACAATAAAAACAGTTGCCTGGCCAAAGCAGGGATAGGGGTAGTCTGAGAAAATTCCTACCTCTATGCTCCATTTCACTCTCAGCTCTCCACGAAGTTCCTGAGACATGTCTGAGAAACCTACAGGACAAGGGGTTAAGACTCCCACTGAAGGTAATGGAGGGCACACAAATGTGGGTATAATGGGAGATATGTTCTTATTTGCTGTCTTTGGATAAAACTGCCAGGAAGAATACAGTAGGATAGCCAGGTAGCAGAGAAGCCAATTGGGTGGGTTAGGGAAGAGCTGAAGACCTGATTGAAGGTACACAGAATACACCCAAGAAAGACTGGGATGTAAAATCAACAGAACACAATAACTAAGAACTAGGAGGAAGAGAGAAGAGTGAAAGATGATGTCAAGCAAGAGCAAATGAAAGTCCTCAAGGCTTTCTCCAGGCTTTGCTTTTGGTTACAGTCACCCTAAGCATCTGGTTGAGTCTCTCCATCTTCCTTGGCTTTTAGTGGCCTCAAAGTCCAATGTGACTCTCTAAGCCAGGCAGGGTTGGCCTTTGCCATGTCCTCAAGTCCTTCACCAAGATAGTGGGGAGGAGAGCAGCCTGCAAGGACAATGAGACATTGCTTTTGAGCAGATGGGCTTTAATGACTTATGGAACATCTAGAAGGGAGCTGGAAATACAGATCTAAAACTCAGGAAAGAGGTAGGGGTTGGTGATACAGATTTGGGTTACAGGAAAATGGACAGTAATCGAAGGGATGGGAGAAGATGAATGTGTCTAAATAGATTGGATAATATAGCCCGGCATGGTGGCTCATGCCTGTAATCCCAGCACTCTCGAGGCTGAGACAGGAGGATCGTTGCAAGTTCGAGACCAGCCTGAGCTACAAAGTGAGCTCAAGGCCAGCCTGAACGGCATAGTGAGATCCTGTCTCAAAAAGACGGGCCGGGGATCTAGCTCAGTGACCTAAGTGCCTGCCTGGCAAGCACAAGGACATGAGTTCAATCCCTCGTGCTGCAAAAAAAAAAAGATTGGACATAGAGAAAAGAGATACAGATAGAAGCCATGAAGGCAAGGACATTTAAGGAACCACAAGGGGAGTAAAGGATAAGTCACAGATCCCTCTGGAGGCTCTTCCCTTGCTGTTCTGTAGTGGTGGTCTGTTTATTAATTATAAACAGCTCTGGGTTCCAATCCAAAGTCAAACGGTCACCTCTGGAGGATCTGAGACATGACTAGGAAGAGGCCTCTGAGACTCCAACGCCATGTAGGTCTCTACTTTGCACTGGGGAGCGAACAAAAGAAAGTGGGCTCCAGACTTAGAGCCCAGAGACTACAACAGTGCTACAAACTAGCTTCAGCTTGAAGCCTCTTACTTCTTCCTACCCTACCCGACCCCAGCCCTGCCTTTTTTAAGACTTGATTCTTAGAATAACTTTAAATCTATAGAAAAAAATGAGCAAATAGTTATATACTCCCCCAGTTTCTTCCTTTAGTAATACCTTCCATTAAGAAGGTAAATTTGTTAGAATTAATAACCAGTATTGATAAATTATTATTAGCAAAGTCCATAGCTTATATTAAAGTTCACTCTGTTACACAGTTCTGTGAATTTTGTTTTGTTTTGAGACAGGGTCTCACAGTGTAGTCCATCCTGGACTTGAACTCACAATCTTCTTGCCTCGGGCCTCCCAGTGCTGGGATTACAGGAGTGTGTGACCATGCTCAGCATGAGTTCTATGAATTTTTCACACATGGTTAATATCATATAGTCAGCATTACTGTATCATAGAGCATAGTTTCATTGCCCTGAAAATGCTCTGCACCTCAGCTATTCATCTTCTTTCCCCAATCCCAGCAATTTTTGATATTACTGTGCCTATAATTTTGCTTTTCATGACCGCTGCTTTTCTCTGGACAGGTTCTCATGATGTGGTCTAGGCTGGCCTCGAGTAAACCCAGGCTGATCTCAAATTCTTAATCCTCATGGCTCAGTCTCCTGAGTGCTGGTGTTATAGGCAGCTGAGTTAGAAATATTATAAGCAGTCAGATAGGGCCAGGCCCTTGAAGAAGCTGACACAGAAGTCTTATGACCTTGGAGGAGATAGACACCTCCCATTGTGGGCCAGATCTCAAGACAGAAGGCAAAACAAATACAACCACACCCTAAGTATAGACAGCAGGGATTGATATTTTAAATAGGAATGGATCACCTTGACCACCCCAAGCCCCTACAGGAAGAGTCACTGATCCTTAAGAATGCTCACTTGCTACATGACTCGCTTCCCTATTCGTCCCTGATTTGGTCAACCTTACCTACACAATTAATCCCACCTCATGCCTGTTTGCCTTGCGAGTTCCCAGGTTTTCCCCTATATCAATGGGATTATAGGCACATGTCACCATGGCCAACTGACATTTTTGTTTAATGGCTGCGTAACATTGTCTCATGTGGATCATCCTATTGTCTATTGTCAGATGTTATGATTTATTTTTTTGGGTACCAGGAATCGAACTCAACCTCATGCTTGCTAGGCAGGCACTGTGCCGCTGGGCTATATGCCCAGCCCCAGATGTTATGAGTTAAATAAATGACTAAAATGGTACCACCAAGACTTGTCTTTACATAGCAGCAAGTCAGACTTTGCTGAGCTGGCACAGGATTCAGTTGCCCATGTGTTCATTCTTAGCTGTGTATACCCACATTTCATTACCTTTGCGCAAAATATCTTTTTAGATATGACACATTAGCTTAGCAACCAGAAGAAAACATCTGGCATTAACTCCAATGGAAGAAACAAAGGAGAGTTATAAACACCATCTGCAATTTTTTCCTCTAATGGAGCCTTTGCAAATTTTTTCCTCTAATGGGTTTTCTTTGCCAACTCCTTGTCACAGGAGTGCCAGAGCAAATGAAACCACTGTTTCTCATGGTGTTCTGGGCTAAGTACTGGGCTCCCAGGGCCGAAGCCCTTTTCTTGTGCACTGGTATCTGCTCTCACTGTTGGAAGTCTGTACTTCAGATGTTTTATCTACTTGGCTTTGTTGACTATGAAAATGTGGATGTTGAGAACTGTGGCCAAAATATGCACACAGAAGAGGAGCTTCTTCCATAGGATGATCCGGCAACACTGATTTTCCTCACCCTTTACTGCTTTGTGCCTTTGAGTCTTTTTTTTTTTAAGACAGGGTATTGCTATACACTTCAGGTTGGACTAGAACTCAGTCTGTAGTCCAGGATAGCCTCAGACTTGAACCAGTCCTCCTGCCTCAGCCTTCTGAGTGCTGGGATGAGAGGTGTGCGCCACCACCCCTGGCCTGTGTCTTTGAGTCTTAATCTTCCTTCTTTGCCTAACCCCAAGATGTTTTCATTAATCTCTTCACCTGTCAAAGGCCTCCTGTTTCCCCATGGTATCTTGTGCAGTAAATATCTCAGCAGTTGTCATATGGTGTGTTAGTTAGCTTTCCATCACATAATAAAATACCTGATATAATCAACTTACAAAGAAAAAGGGTCTATTTTACCTCACAGTTTTGAAGTCTCCAGTCTGTGATTGTTTGGGCTTGTTGTGAGGCAGGACATCATAGCAGAAGCATGTGTAGGAGCAAAAAACCATTTATATCAGTATCCAGGGAGCAAAGAGGAAGAGGAAGAGGCAGGATCCCATAAGCCCCATTGAGGATATAACCCAGTGAACTGAAGACCTCCCAGGAGGCTCTACTCAAAGGTTCCACAACCTCCCAGCAGAGCGAGTCTGGGGACCACGCCTTTAACCCTTGGGCTGTTGGGGACATTCATCTTTTTATTTTCACATAGAGTCAAAGTTGCTTAGACTGGCCTTAAACTTGTGATCCTCCTGCCTCAGCCTCCAGAGTAGCTGGGGTCACAGGTATGTGCTATCATAGCTGTCTGATTCCATTTATATGAAATACCCACAGTAGGTGAACCCACAGAATGGAATGTAGATTGGTGGGTACCAGGGTTTGGGAGGAGAGAGGAATGGGGAACAACTGTTTGAGTATGGGGTTTTCTTTTGGGGTGATGAAAATATTTGGGAACTGGATAGAGGTGGTGGTTGCACAACAGTGTGAATGTAATTAACGCCACAGAGTTGTTCACTTTTAAATAGTTAATTTCGTGTTATGTTAATCTGAGAGAGACAGACAGACACAGAGAGACCCTGCCTTCATAGAGTTTATATTTCAGCAAGGGACACAGATCAGATAGTAAGCCAGTATATACATAAATAATTACATATTGTGATGATCACTTGGTGGGATGTAAAGGGAGAGAGACTCTGAGGTGGGAAAGGGTTTGGTGGTTTGAGAAACTGCAAGGACACTTTCTGAACTGATGTTTTGAGAGCCAAAGGGAGTGATTTAAAATGAATTTAAGAAGGTCAGCAAGAGTCAGATCCTGCAGAACCTTACAGATTATGAGAGGGAGTGTGAGCCTCAATTTAAGAGCAAGAGAGAACTGGGGAGATTTTAAGTAAGAGATTAACAGGATTTAAATATCTAGTTTATCTATTTGTATTTTTTGTGGACCTGGGGACTGAACCAAAGGCATTGCACATACTAGAAGCACTCCACCCCTGAGCTATGCCCTCAGTCCACTTTTATCTATTTTTAAATGCACATATGAGCTTGCCTCTTTCTCCAGAGTAGTGGCAGTCTACAAAGGGGTTGTATCAGAAGTATCTAGGAAGATAATTTTTCAAGTTACAACACTGGGAGTAGGGCATTGTGGCCAACAGCTGTAATTCCAACACTGTGGGAAGCTGAGGTAGGAGGATCACAAGTCCAGTCCAGCCTGGAGAACTTAGTGAGAGCCTGTCAGCTAGGAATGTAGCTCAGTGTGAAGACCCTGGGCTTATTCCCCATTACTGCAATAGTGTAATTTACACAGACAGACGGACAGACACACACACACACTGGGAGCCACTAGGTGGAGAAAGGGTTAGCAGGAAACTTTTAAGAATGGCTCCCAGAAGGACTGATTCTCCTCTCCCCCTAGCACTTCCTAGAGAACTACTGTAACTTTGGAAACCTGAAAGGGTTGAAACTGATATTAACTCTCTACCTAATGGGGGCGGGGAGGGGGCATAATTCAGTGACTGTTAACTAGCAATTTCAGTGGACTATACCTTAACCAACCTTTAGCGAGAATAGAGAGAGATTCTCGACATGACTGACTGAAAGGAAAGCAGCTGCAGCAGAGGAAGATACAGAATAGGCGAGAACTAATTTCTAAAAAGGATTAGAGGACTGTGGTGTAAACACTACCTGGGTGCTATGGTACAAGGAGGGAAACAATCAATTGTCTGGGGATGAAAACAAAGCAGAGGATTTTTACAGTGAGAAATAATCTCTTTGCTACTGAAAAGTGTGTTCTACTCATAGTACGCCTTGAAAGCTTGCTAGAAATGCAGAAGGTTGCCCCCCTCAATCATAAACTGCGTTTAACAAGAACCTCCCGTGGTTTTGTTTTTCCTCACGCAAGTTTAGGAAGCACTGATCTGTATCATGGGGGACAAGACCCTGCACTACCAGGAAGTAGGTCCCTATCACAGCTGAAGCACTTTATGTTGAATATATTCTGATATAGCGTAGTAGTTTCTGAAAAGGTACTGAATTTTTGAAAATCAACTGGACAATTAACTGCAAGTTCTTTATGAAAATTTCCTTCTCTTAAAAAATTTCCAGTGGAGTAAAATACCAGGCTTCCTTAAGTGAAATACAGTCATGTTAAAAAATGTGATAAGAACTCAGCATTCGGCCAAGTCAACCGTTCACACAGCTGGATCCAGTCTGGAGACACCCGTGACCCTTGGCAGCTCTGAGCAATCGGGTTGGTTTTTTTTTTTTTTTTTTGAGACAGGAGCTCGTTGTGTACCCCAGATTGGCCTTGAACCCACGGCGATTCTATCTCAGCCTCCCGAGTGCTGCAATCACAGGCGTGCACCACCTCGCTCGGCTAGGATGAGCTTCTAAATAAAGTCCAGTTGGCAGCTGTTCTGCCCCAGAGAACTGCTCTAAGCAGTCTTTCAGGGCCGGGGATATAGCTCAGCCGCACAAGCGCCTGCCTGGAAAGCGCAAGGTCCTCGGTTCGATTACAAAAAAAGTCTTTAACATTGGAAATGAAGACCTGAAAAAACTATTTCCAGGGAGTAGTGTATAGCCGGATATGACTGACGCGGTAACAACCAGCAGACAGCAGTAACTCCTCTCCAGTTGGGGCGATCCTAGGTGCCTGTCGACCTCTGACCCCGCGTCCTGCTGGTAGCTTCCGTAAGCAGCTTCCGCTCCCGCCCCTCCGGCGAAAGGCGGGCCCAAGGGGGGCGGAGCTCCGAGGTTGGCAGTTAGGGGCGGGCCCTAGGGGGGCGGGGTTTGAGAAGGCATTCTCCATTGGGCTGCTCTGTAGGGGCAGGGCCTAAAATTGGGAGGGGTGGGGAGTCAGTACCCACCCCGGGGCTGCTGGCCTGCTAGGCTGAACCTGCGGAGGCGGGGTCGGCAGGCGGGCTCGCAGCAGATCCCGGATGCGGAATCTCGTAGTTCTGGAGCGGAATCAGGGTCGGCCCTGTTTTAAAGCGGCTCAGCTCGGAACTCTCGAATTTCGGGTTAGGAAATCCCGGAACCCGGAATAATAAGCGCCGGAACCCGGAATTAAGATTGGAAAGTCCCGGATCGCGGAGCACAGCGCGCGGAGCGGACTTGAAGCTGAGCTCGGATCGCTGCTCCGCGGGACGGGACGGAGCGATGTCGGGCCGTGGCGCGGGCGGGTTCCCGCTGCCCCCGCTGAGCCCTGGCGGCGGCGCCGTTGCCGCGGCCCTGGGAGCGCCGCCTACCCCAGCGGGATCCGGAATGTTGCCTGGTCCGGCGCTCCGGGGCCCGGGACCTGCTGGAGGCGTGGGGGGCCCTGGGGCTGCCGCCTTTCGCCCCATGGGCCCCGCGGGTCCCGCGGCTCAGTACCAGGTGAGGAGGGCGGGCGGCGCCGCGGGGCGTCGAGAGAGGGCCCTGGGGGAGTCCCTGCATGGAGAGCCCAAGGGCCTTGGAGGAGGAGGAGCCGGTCAGGCCGGGGCTCGCGGGTTGCGGCCAGGGGCGAGTTTGGGGCAAGAGTGAAAGGGACTGCGATGTTGAAGCAGTTGGGAGTGTCCTGGGGCTTCTTGGCACGCGAATTCTGAGTAACTGAGAGATGGGAGCGTCACGGGAGGGAGCTGATGAATAGTGGGCGGACGGGTTGAGAGGTCTTAACCCAGGTCCTAGGATGGAGGTTCCTGGGAGGTGATGAGAAAGTTTTGGAAACGTGTCTTACTGAGAAACCAGGGTTTACCCTGCATTGGCCTCGGTCCCATTCCAAGTCTTCCCTGTTTTTGTTTTTGTGTTTTTCCTCCTAGTTGGGAATTGGCAGATCTCTAGCATGTTCGAGATGGCTCCCATCTGCTAGTGAGGAGGAAGGAGGCGTCCCACAGCATAGTCAGGCCCAGGAGCCTTGGCCGGAATGAATCCAGGTTAGATCAGAGACAGTGGTGCCCAGGCGTGAGGAAGGCCCAGTGCAGTTTGACCACTTTTATCCTGAGCTTTCTGCTTGATGTCAGTATCGAGGAGTTGAGTCTCAAGGAGCAGAACGGAGCAGAATGGGCAGGTTCTGGGGCTGAAGGAGCATGCATTTGCAGGGGTTGTATCAAAGGGTACTATTCTGACCCTTCAGGCTTCTAAGAAGAGAGCGTCTCAGGTTGCAGCTTCAAAGGCCATTGAGAGGCAGAGACTTGATCTTTGTGGTCATTGTATGAAGAGCTCAGCCTGACTGCTGGTGCGACTCCTCAGTCCCCCAGTGTGTTTTTTGAGGTTTTCCTCAGAATGCTTGGGAATTGTGACTGTCCTTTTTCGAGCCCCCCTTTCACTTTTATTTAGCTTCCAGGTTCTGATAGCGCCATGTGCCTGAGCCTTTGGCCTGGAGTTCTTGCTAATGTCCCAAGGTGTGTCGTTGCTTACCCTGTTCTCTTCTGGCATATCCAGGAGAAGCTCCAGAAATGTATCTTCATGGAATATACATATCCTGCCGGGACCCCTGACCCCTCGCTTTCTAAGGAGATGCTTACATGGGGATACTGATTTTTCCCATACTCCTTGTTCTGTTCCTTCCTGAAAAGAAAACAAAGGGTCTGAATATGAGAAGAGACAGACCTGGTTCTAAGGTTCCAGCTGGGGCCCATCCTTCCCATCATGGTGTCTGTCTGTCTGTCTGTCTGTCTGTCTGTCTGTCTGTCTCTCTCTCTCTCTCTCTCTCTCGGGGATCCGGGTCCCAGGATGTTGGTGTGGGGTGTGTGCATCCCCAGTCCTTGGGTTGGTCACCTGAGACCTGGCCTAGGCTTCCTGTTGGCTTTTTGGCCTTGGGGGGACCTGGAACCTACAGAAGCCTCTTCAGTTTCCTCAGCATGCTACCCATGAGAAGTGTGCCCGTGGGAAAGCCCCTTCAGGGAAGAATTGCAGTTTTTTGGGGGGAGTGGCCTTGGGCCAGAGAGCCCTAGGGAAGTGGATGCTCTGAACCCTGGCTTCCCATCCCTCCAGTTTCTCATCTCCATCTCCTCCTCCCTTTCCCTTCCTCTAGAAAGGGGCAAGAAAGATAGATGGGAAGAACCAGCTAACGTGGCTTGAGTTTGAGGAAGATTCTGCCTGCCCTTCTTCAGGTCCAGTTGTATGACTTCTAGGAGAAAGACTTGTGGTCTGGGGAACAAAGGGGTTTCTGTTTGTTAGGACTCACAAGCCGAGCAGGAAGAACAAGGATTTGAGGACCCACGCCAGACAAATAGGGGACCCAGGGACTTGAACTGTAAGCAGCTGAAAAACGTGAAGTTATGGCCCATCTCCCTCCGGAGGTTGACTCTAGCTGTTGGACCACAGTCAACTGAGGAACTCAAAGAAAAGTAACAAAAACAAAACAAAACAAAATGAGCAAAAACACATAGATTGCTGTGTTCACTCTAGATTTCAAAATAATTTCTACTCATAGGGTAGAGGGAATATATGCTCCAACGACGCTACCAGTAATATCAGAGCCACAGACTTTCAGGTAGGGCAGGACATCTCACCTGAATCCTAGATTCCTCACTTCTGTGCTGCAGTAGCAGCAGCAGCAGCAGCAGGCTCAGCCTCAGCCTCAGCCTCAGCCTCCACCTCTGCTCTGCTGTCCTGAGAGAGTGATTAAGGTCAAGCTTAAAATACAGGCTGGTGCTAGACCTATGGGAGGAGGTTTGAACCAGGCCTACCTAGCTATGTCGCAAGCAGGAGGCTGAGAGTTTGGGGCTGTAAAATTGTTTTCCATTTTTTTCTACTCCTGCGGGTTTTTTTTTTTTTTTTTGGAGGAGGAGTTACTGGTGCTTCAAAACCCAGGTGTACGGCTTGGCAATGTTTAGCCCAACTTGATGAACTGTAAGCAGCCTTTCCTTGGGGCCCTGAGTGAACCAGGGGCTTAGAGCTGGGGAAGTCTGAAGCAGATGTCTGGGTGGGGCCTATTCTAGGTCTTGCTTGTGCTGCTCTGTCTTGGGATTTCCTGTTGCCTGAGCACCTGCCCTGGAGGTCTGGGTGGTGCTACAGGTTTTGTGGCCAGCTTCTTGGGGACCACAGGGCCCTAGTTCACACTCTGCAGTTTTTCCCCTTTGAGGCCCTGGGAAACACTTAAGTCTGGGATGTCTGGTCCAGGCATACAGCTTGGACCACACTGAGCCCCCCACCCCATGCCCCCCTTTCTGTAATCTTGGCCATGGCTCATTAAGGCAGAGAAACTGGCTGTCTTTTGCCTTTCAACAGCCTTGATGAATCTTTTCCTGATGGAGAGAAACTTGTGGCAGAACTCCTGAGGTCCCAAAGCTCCTCACTTTTAACTGCTCGTTCTCCAAAAGCTTCCCTACTCCTTTTGTGCCCTTTCCCATTTCTCTGGGTCTTGTTTCTCTGAATTTCTGCATCTGGTCATGGATCTGACCCTCTGTGTGGGAAACATGGGTTTGGTACTTGATGAAGAGGTGGTAGAGAGACTCATCTCCAGGATTCTGGGGTGGGAGAGGGTCCTTTGATTTGGTACAAGTCTCCACCCAGCTTGGCTTAGTTGTTGTGCTGGTTGCGTAATCTGGGCCCTGGGGCCAGGCCTGTGAAGCTGCCAGGGACAGTGTGTGCGAGGCAGAGCTGCCAAACAGGCCTTGCAGGCAACGACCGTAGGAAGGGGGCTGGGATGCAGAGGTTACTCCCAAATGGCCTCCACAAAAATGTTGGGGACCTGGGCCTTGGGTGGAAAGTCCTTCTTTAGAAAAAATCTTAAAAAAAAAAAAAAAAGAATTTACTTCTATTATCCAGGTTGCTGCTGCTGCTGACTATGCCCTATGCAGCTTGCATCTCAGGATAATTTTATCTTCATTCTCCAGCTTGGAATGTCTAGCAGTGGTGGGAAACCAGCTGTTATCAGTGAAAGCTCTGAAGGGTTTGCCATCACTGGCCTAGAGTTCAGTTGAGCCAGCACTGAGCCCCACTGCCAGGTGGTGCCTGGACCACAGGCAGAGTCCAGGTGTTTGCCACTCTCTCCCAGGGAGCCCAGGAACCATAGCGTCCCTTTTGGAGTCTTCTGGCATAGGGGTAGGGATGCAGCAGTAGGGAAGTGAGAGAAGGGTCCAGTTCTGATTGTAGGTAGAGGACATATGGTGACCATATGGGCCTTGTGCCCTGCCTGATGCCACCTCCACTAGTTGGGATGTGTCCGAGTCGTGTTGTGGTTGCACATCTGGGGTGCTGCTGCCTAACGGGCTTGCTGAACCAGCAAGTGCCTTTCTCCCTCAGTCACACCACCAAGCTGGTACCAGGGGATGGCACTGGGGCTCTGCCCCATCAGCCTGCCTGTAGCTTTCTGTACCCCTCTGCTGGGTGTGATATTGGCCCCTGCCTCAATAGTACTGTGCTTCTTCCTGAAGATGGGGTAAGGAGGTGTGAGTGCTTGGTGGAACCATCTGAAGGACTCAAGAATGCCTCAAAGCTGCTGTCCCCCTAGAAGTGTGGGACAGTATGTCAGGGCTGGAAGGCAGTGATGGATCCTGAAAAACTCCACAGGCCCTTCTTTCCCTCAGTAGGCAGGGCTCTCCTCCCACTCCTGGGCCGTGGGAGCCTCATTAGCTGGCACCAATGCCAGCGCGGTTGCAGGGGTGGGGCTGGTGTGGGTTACACTCTGTGTTCAAGAAGCTGCTCCCCTTTGTTCTCAGTCTCCAGCAGGGCTCTCCTGAGCTCCACGAGGGCTCAGAGCTGGGCCTGGCTGAGGAGAGGGATGGAGGGCATGGGCTATGGGCCCCGCAGGGGCCTGCCATTGACCTACGCACCCGCACCGGCTCACTTTCCCCAGCGGCCTGGCATGTCACCAGGGAACCGGATGCCCATGGCTGGCTTGCAGGTGGGACCCCCTACTGGCTCCCCATTTGGCACAGCTGTTCCACTGCGACCGGGTATGCCACCCACCATGATGGATCCATTCCGAAAACGCCTGCTTGTGCCCCAGGCCCAGCCACCGATGCCTGCCCAGCGCCGAGGGTAACACATCCCTTTCTCCCAGTCTTTTAGTCCAACTCTGGTGGACGCAGGTTTCCTTTCTAGCCTAAGAGCTTTGATAATAGAGGGAGACTTGGCTCTCTGTGCAGTTACTGGGGACTGGAGAGGGGTGTGTGTGTGTGTGTCTGTCTGTCCTTTGGACCATTAATGTCTAAAATGGGTTTCTGTCCTGTCTCTGCAGGCTAAAAAGGAGGAAGATGGCAGATAAGGTTCTACCTCAGCGAGTGAGTGTGTTGGGAGGGAGGCCCGTTCAACATCTGGCTGGCCAGGGTAGAATTCTGGCCATCTCCCCCACTCTGGGGTGGGGAGGAAGGAAACCAGAGCTGTGTGAAGCAAGCTGTTGAATTCCTTCTTCTATAGATTCGGGAACTTGTCCCAGAGTCTCAGGCATACATGGATCTCTTGGCATTTGAGCGGAAGCTGGACCAGACCATTGCTCGCAAACGGATGGAAATCCAGGAGGCCATCAAAAAGCCTCTGATGGTATGTGCAACCCTGACCACCTGGGCCTTCTCAGATTTTGCTGCTCCTCCCCAGCCTTGTTTTCCATGGCTCCTTGAGGGTCTGCATTGGGCTAGAGCAGTGTTTTTCACATGTATGATATAGCCCATTAGAGTATGAACTCAATTTCATGTGTTTGGGCCAGTGTGTTTTTTGTTTTTTGTTTTTTTTTGGTACATTTTAGATATACATAATGATAACATTCATCATAGGGAATTTGTACCTGTACATGATATATCTTACTTCTTTTTTTCCCCTTCCCCTCCCCTTCAGCCCCTGTTCCCTCCTTTATTTATAAAAGCTTTGTTTCAGTTTTTTCTTTTTATTCTCTTTTTTTCTCTCATTCTTTCCTTCCTTTCCCCCTCTCCCTTCCCTTGTACCCCTTCTCATTTGGACATTTTTTTCCTGTTTCCCAATATCTATTACACATTTTGGTCCTTATTTACACTTTTAGTTTCTCACACCAAAGAAACTATTGTATTTAAACATGTGTCTGATTTATTTCACTTAAGAGTATGGTCTTAGCTGAGGATTTAGCTCAGTGGTGTAAGTACCTGCCTGGCAAGCGCAAGGTTGTGAGTTCAATCCCCAGTACAAAAAAAAAAAAAAAAAAAAAGAGTATGGTCTCAAGGTACATCCATTTATCTAGGAATGTCTCAAGCTTATCTTCTTTATGGCAGAGTAGTACTCCATTGTATAAAAAAACTACATCCTCTTTATCCATTCATCTGTTGATAGGCATTTGGGCAGTTTCCAAGATTTAGCTACTATAAACTGTGCCACTAGAAACATAGGTATGCATATATCACTGTAGTATGCTTTTAATTCTTTTAGGAAGATACCAAGAAGGGCCGGG
>RJWT010012959.1:0-22065 GCA_004365215.1 Cuniculus paca | reverse complement strand
CCTCTGCTGGGTACAGAGGGGGTGGGGGTTATATGCTCTCTGACCGGAAGGGGATGGCACTGGGGGCGAGCACTGACGACGTGTAACAGACTGGTGGGAATTTCGGCATTTCTGTGCACATAGGAGGAAGCTGTAATCCGGAAGGGAGAGGCTAGGGGTTCGGTTATACCACTGCCATTATGTCCAGTAATTTATATTAGGACAAAAACCTTTCACACATGTATGTTATTCACAGGCTTGGCTTTTAACAAAGCATTTTCTCTGCGGCCACCTGGGAATTTCCAAAGACATTTTAAGGGACTGTGATGTAAAAACTATTTTTCTAACAATATTTAGGTATCATTTGTGTTTCTCACTGAGTTTACACGTGTTCTGTTGGTGCCAAAGTTGTGCTTGGTGAAACTGCTGATGGCTTAAGATGAATCAAGACTTTGACCCAAAAGTGTGTTGTTAGTCAACATGTTCTTTACTATCTGCACTTGTTATTTTTAAAGAATCCAGTCGTTTGACTGCTGTAAGAAGTCGGATGCTTGAATTTATCAAATCTAATTTTACCAGGTTCTTACATGATATAAAAGAAGCATTTCTCATACTTACTACAATATAGTGGTTATTTCAGGTTCACAGGGGAGCTCTTATGAAAGGAACCACAAGCTGAGCTGGTTACTTTTTTCATAGAGTGCCATTTTTACTTGAAGGAGTGATCGACATATAAATTATGGTTATTCAAACTTAGGTAACTGGCAGATATTTCCTGGAAAATGGAGTAAGCTTTTTACTTTGAGGAAAATAAATGACACTATCTTTGTTGCCAATGATAAAATTTGAGCTTTCAAGCAAAAAATAAATTTTTGGAAAATATATACCATCACCATAAACTTTTCATTTGTTAAAGCATTTTCTGATGAGATCACTTGTGATATTAACAAATGAAATGTTTTTTATACTGGATAATAAAATACAACAACATGAAAAGCTTCTGTAGCTAACTGAAAAAATATTTACTAAATGATAAATGCATACAAAATCATCATGAATACATAGATGCCTAGATTAAAGATTCATTCAAAGTACAAAATTGACCAGTGACTATTTTAATATGTAGATAGCAATTTGTTTCTTTGGATTTGTCACTGAATCTAAACTTTAAGAGCTATCTAATTCAAATAATAGTTTATTTAAAAATTTACTTATCAGAAAAGGTTTTTAACATAATTCCCTACTTTTCAAAAATGTTGTTTGTGTGAGGCTTGGTTTTTATTATATATTTTTAAGAAAGTAACTTGTACATTGATTCTGGGAAAAAAATGTAAGGATCCATACTATATTTTAAACTTGAAAATATTTGAATGTGGAAAAATCAGCCACCATTAATAATCCTTTTGCTTGAAAAAAATATAGCTTTTTATAAACTAGGCTTTTAAAATTTATACTGGGTTTTTATTGTTATAATAAGTGAATTATGAAAAGTTGTTTTTAAATTCCTCAGTTTTGATTTCAATTAATATTAACAGATATAACTTACATAAACAAAAGCACTCAAGTATCCTTAATTGTTTGTAATGTGTTAAAGGGGTCTTGTGCTAGTGGTTGTTAACTGCTAATTTGGCAGAAGGGTAACTACTTAGGGTTTTGTGGCTTTACATTAGGCATCTTTCTCATTTCTGGGACAAATTACCAAACACCCACAGTTTAAAGGAGGAGAGGTTTATTTGGTTCATGGTTTTGGAGGATTCATTACCTAGTCAGCTGGCTGCAAGTGACATCATTGTAGAAAGGCATAGTGAGCAAGGATAGTTCACAACTGCTGGGAAGCAGAGACAGGAATAGCACAAAAAAGGAAGATGTGAGGGACCAGACAGAGATCCTGAACTCCTGTCTCAATGACCTGCACAGGCACACCCAGATTTTATGATATAATAGAAATGTTGGTTTTAATTCCTTATATGGAAATTAAATTAAATTTACCTTTTTAAAGACCAAGTACTTGAGCATTCTTTAATGTTTTATATGTGATTTCCTATGAAGATTTCTTAACTTTATCCCCTAGACACCACTCATCATTTCACACATTACAGTTAATTATGAGGACCAAGAACACACATTGCTATACTCTTCTGTGTCATGATGCCTTCTTTTGTGCTGTTTCTCTTACCTGGAAAACCCTTCTTGCCTTTATCTGACTTGTCAGGCCTAGATGGGGTGTATGTGCCTTAAGAAACAATCAGGTTATGTGTTACATTGTTTTGCTACTGTGGTTGAGTTAGAAGTTAGAATATTATTCTGATATCTCTGGCCTCTGTATCCATTTTCTCTAGTGGTTATTAAGCTTTCTAAGAATAGGGACTTTGAGTCTATTATTTATTTGCTAATGAAAATTCTTGTTTTATTTAAATTTGCTTTATAAGTGATATAAAATACTAGATCAGATTACCTTCAAAATGATTTCAAATAAAAAGATCAACATTATAACTTATGAAGAATAAATTCATAAAAAGTGTAATTCTGGATAAACACAAAAGTATCTAATTCGAACTCCCATTTTTCTCCTTATTGACATAAAGAGCAAGTATGACAAAAAGTGTAACAAAAGCATTAAACATTAGATCCAGGTGAATATAACCTTAGCTTTCAAACAAAAATCGGTTAATATTTTATTTTATTTTATTTTATTTTTTTTGGCGGCACCAGGGATTGAACTCACAACCTTGCACTTGCCAAGCGGGCATTTAGGCCACTGAGCTAGATCCCCGGTCCCAGTTATTTAATATTTTAACAGAACATTTATTTTACAAAGGCCAGCTTTAAATCATTGTTTCAAACCAGATTATGGACATCTTTCACAATAATTTTTAGGAAATGAAAATCAGATTCTTTCAGAATAAAAATTTGCCATAACTTTTTAAAAAACGATCATTGTGCTAGTATTAAGTAACGAATAAATTGACCAACTTTATCTGGACAGGGAAAAACACTTCAATACAGGAATGATAAGTAAGCACTTACTCTAATATTTCTATATATTAATGCTGCTGAAATGCATGCTAAGGGATATACAGACTTGTTTGGTTTTTTGTGTCCCTGTCTGTCATTCTATTGCAGCTATTTCCTGAATCATAATGGAAGTCCATTAGCATACCACATGGGTTGAGTTTGCACAGCTGTCCTTGCCAAGGGCTTCCCTGCAGTTGCTCCATCATTGGGGTAACCAGCTGTTACATATTTAAAGCCTCCATCATTTTGTATGACAGAGTAACTTAATTATGCCCTGCTTTAGAGATGTTAAATGAAATTATCTTCAAAACAAGTGCACTTCATTTAATATTTTTCTCTATCAAGTACTTGAACTGTGACATTTACGTCATGAACACTAAGTAACTAAGTGCTTTATAAATTGAGGCTTTCTGATGGGGTAATTATTATTGAAGCAGAGCTCTACTATAAAGTACCTGGAATAAAAACTCTAGGTAAAAGGATTTTGGAAAAAAATGAAAATGTAATAGAAGAGCTAATAAGCTTTGTGGTCAACTCTATAGACCAGTCTATTTTTGTTTTTTAATGATTTCAATAATATTTTAGTAAATCATTCAGTAGATCATAAAATCTGTTTATTCAGTCATGACTAATAAGGAGGAAGAGAAAAAGGAAGGAAGGAAGAAGGGGAAAGAGGGAAAGAGGGAATAAAATAGGGAGGGTAGGGAGAAACAAAGGAAAAAAAGATACAAAAGTGTATGTTGACTTTTTCATGACTTTTTAAATGTATATATATATATATATATGTGCCTATACATCCTAGATTAAACATAAATGGTTTTCTAATGTATTCTCTGTTAGAAAACTTTGAAAATTGAAGTCAAGTACATAAACCTTTGGTGAAAGTTACCATTTTAAATTCCTAAACATACTCATAATCTCATAAATATGTACCTGGGTCATTATATTTCCCCTAACTCTTTCATGAACTATTTTTATAATGATAAGATGTGTAGAGCATAATGATTGTCATCTTAATAATTTTAAGTGTACAGTTCATGGTTACCAGTATAGTCATACTTTTGTGCAGTGAGCACTATTTGTGTCTCTGGAACTTTGCTTCTTGCACAAGGGAAACACTAGTCATTAAATATGTCCTTATTCTTTACCTCAACTCCTGGCAACTACCCTTCTTGTTTCTGATTTTGACTATGCAAGGTACCTCACCTAAATGAAATTGTGTGCATCCATTTCATGAATTACTTATTTCACTTGACAGAATGTCCTCAAGTTTTCTCCGTGTTGCATGTCTCAGAAGTGCCTTTCTTTATAAGGCGAATAATATTCTATTGCATGCATTATCATATCTTATTTACCCATTCTGTCAATAGATTGCTTCTGTGTTTTAGATATTGTGAATAATGTTGGTATGAAGATGGACATACAACCCTCTTCAAGATTCTTTTTCAGTAATTTGATACATAGCCACAAGTGAAATTTCAACTTAATAACAGTTGTATTTTTAATTTTTGGATACTTGCTCTACTATTTTTATAGCAAACTGACACTTCTACATTTTTCACTTACAGTATGAATAATGGTTCTAGTTTCTTCACATCCTCTCTGATATGTACTATCTTCTGTTTTGGGCTCTGTTTTGTTTTGTTAGATTTTTTGTCAGTAGTTGTCCTAATCTGTTTTCTTTTGCTATAACAAAATATTGAGATTTGACTTACAAAGCAAAGAGACTTAACTGCTGACCATTTCTTGAAGTCTAAGACATAGATCCAGCACCTGCTTGGCATCCAGTGAGGACCTTCTGTTGGGTCATAGCATAGAGCAGGGGGCTTCACTTGGTGAAACAGAGTAAGTAAGCTGGAGAGGGCACCCTTTTATATCAAAGCCACTCTTGTAATAGTTAACTTATTAATCCACTAATCTAGTAATCCATAAATGGCTTAATCCATTCATGAAGGCAGAACTCTGAAGACCCAGTCACCTCTTATTACCTAGTCCCACCTTTTGAAACTACACTGACATTGCATTAAACCTTATTTTTGGTTTGCATTTTCCTAATGAGTATTTTCTCATGTACTTGTTAGCCGTCTATATTTCTTTGAAGAAATTGCTATTCTAGATCATTGATCATTTTATATTAGGGTTGTCTGTTCTTTTCCCAATGATTTTTATTCAACATAAACTTAAAATTATAGAATTGCAGATGTAGCACAGAAGCTCTAACGGATCTTACCCTAAGTTTCCATTATGTTAAAATCTTAGTATATTAGGCAAACTGACTTTATTCAGATTTCCTGTTTTAGTGCTCATACTCTTTCTGTATCCCACCATCTAATCCAAGAACTTATGTTGAGCTTTATTGCAATGTTTCCTTAGTCTATTCAATCTGAGATAGTTCTTCAGGGTTTCTTCAATATTCATAACTTTGAAATTTGAATTGTGATAGTAATGTAGTACAACCTACTCACATTCTCTTGATTAGATTAACTATAGGTATTATTAGGAAGATTATTCTGTAAGTAATATACTCTTTTACATCATATCAGGATTATGTTATGTAACATGTAATATTGTGTTGTGTAATATGTAGTAGCATATTGTAATATATCTCATTACTAGTGAGCTAATATTGCACTTCATAATTTTTTCCTAGCTTTTTCCACTATAAATTTACAATTTTCCCTTTTGTTTTTCATTAACATTTATTTGGAAAATATTTTTTAAACCTTTGCATTTATAATCAATGAATATTTATTTGGGAAGATACACTAATACTGTGCAAAGACAAATTTCTTCTCAATATTTATTCACTAGCTTCAGCATTGATAACTAGATTTTGCATACAGCAATTATTATTGAGATATTCTAATGATTTTCATTTTCTTCATTCTTTTTCTTTCAGTAATTGTAGTTCTTTAAGGAAGAACCTTTCCTTTTTCTCTATTCATGTATTTATTCAGATATTCATATCAATTTGAGTGTATGATAGTTATATTCATTGAATATTTTATTCATTGAATTATAATCTTGTTATTGCTTACTTTTTAATTCAGATATTTCAAGCTGTAGCCAATGATAACTCCTGCAGATGGCTCCTGTTCACTTTTAACATGGTTCATGCATTTTTGTTATTGTTCTGAACATTTTCTTGTGTTGTAACCCAAGATGTCCCAAAAGCTTTCATATTTTCCCTTCTATAATCCTGGAATCAGTAACTTTAACAATTTTGCATGGTGGCAAATATGTATTTATTTTTGTGTCTGTTTTTTATGAGGCATGAAAGGATTTATTAGACAAAAATTTAAAAGTACACACTAAAAGAAATACAGAGAGAGAGAAAGAATGAGTGAGAGAGAGAGAGCTATTATTTCTTTCAACGGAGAATGTTTGTGTTTCTCTTGAGAACGTAGAAATCTATGGAAGGTGGAAGTTGGAAGCATCTCCCTCTTGGGGCATAGTGGTACATGCCTGTAATCCCAGCACTCGAGAGGCTGAGACAGGAGGATCATTGGAAATTTGAGACCAGCCTGGGCTTCAAACTGAGCCAAGGCCAGCCTGAACTGCATAGTTATACCCTGTTTCAAAAAGACAAAACAAAACAAAACAAACAAACCAACAAAAAAAAACCCCTCCCTCTTCAATGCTTGTTTATGGGAAAAGAATGGCCAACTATTAAAGGATAATAACCTATTTTCCAGGTGAGAGTAGGTATACTACGCACAGGTCAAAGAGGCACATATGCAGGTAAAAGGTAATTGCCCAGGGTCTTTGAAGAAGAGAAAATAAAATTTAAACTGAGCTTGTTTCAGTTTAAATTTGTAATTTTTCTTGTTTCTTTTCTATTTATATTTTTCTATCCTGCCTAATTGCCCCATCCCCAGACTGTGGTTCCTTATTCCAAAGTGTTGCAGATGGAGCTGAAAGTCCATCTTTTTATAATCTCCTCAGCCTGAGGAAGGGCATTGACCCTAGGTAGGCAGGGCTCAAAAGTCTCACCATGACTGAGAAGACAAAGGAAGATAGATTTTGTTGATAAACCACCGTCTTTTGATAGTCTGGGAAAGAAGACAAGATATTTGCAAGTCATTGACCTTTAAGCTTCAATTTATAACAGCTTAAATAAACAGGAATGAAAAAATAAGCAAAATAGTGACCAATAGTGGCTCTAAAAGGTTGTCGAAGTAAGATAATTTTAGGTAGTATTTGTTACCTTATCTCTAGTGTTAACCTCAATTTGTCCAGAGGTGTTAACCCATGCACCACAGGTGGTGTTTAAAAGCATATAGATTTCTTGTAGTTTTGTCAGTAATAAATCCACTGTCTTCATGTTTTAATTATAACAGTGGTTAAATAACACACCAAAGATATCTATGTTTTTGTGATCATTTTGTTACTAAAATTTTTACTATAGGGCTTTATTTTGTAGACCTCAACATCTTTTGTAATGACTGGCTCTAGATAATGTAAAAATATAAAGTCTGAAGTAGATAACAGAAAATTAGTTTATACCACAAAAAATAAAGCTTAGTAGCTAGAATATTTATATTGTCATTTAAATATTACAGACAACCCTATATAAGAAACTAACCTAAGTCAATTTTTACCCAAAGCACAATGTATATGCTTTATCATACATCAAAATAACATAATGACCATACACTAAATGGATTAAAGCACGCATTTTTGGAGGATCTAGTGAACCTGAGGTTCATATCTTCTTAGGGCCGTAAGGTAAAATATCTTTATGTTGTTGGAGTCTGTCAGAATGAGGTGGTACAGTATTTAAGGCCCCTTTTTACATTTAGTCTAGCTTTCTACTTAATATTACTATTATTCTAATTTTTTTCAGTTATAATTTTCCACTGGTTAAGTCGAAGTCAAAGTAAGACCTGTGTCAATCAAAATTAACCTATCTACTTATCTATCTTATCTATCTATCCATCCATCAAATTTCTCAAGGTCAATTAAGTTTCCAAAAGGGTTATTTTGGGCTGTGTGAGGAGCACCTTTGCTCTTCTAGTTTTTCACCTACTGGTTATATAATCTAACAGGTTGAGTCATGACCTTTTTTTGACCATATGGCTTTTCTTAGAAACATGTGAGACATTTTTATCTTTTGGGATCCTACTTTTAGCACAGTGCACACTAGTTGACTCCTGTCTCCTAGGATCCAATGATTTCTCTGACTAGGAGTGTTATGGTTTGTGTCTGAATGTCCCCCTAAAGCCTCATGTGGTCATGGGAGGATAAGACTTCCGAAGGCAGCTGAGTCTAGAGTTTGTGATTGGTTCATTGTCTAGCACTTGGATTGGTGGTGTGAGTTATGCACACACGCAGGGGCTTGTAGTCAGTGTACAATATAAGGAAGGGAAGGAGGTGTGCTTTCCTTCTTTTGCTCTTGTTGCTTTTGGTACCTACTGCCGCCGTGAATGGCTGCCCCTATATCAAGCCACTCTACCTTGGAGCCAGCTGAGTATGGACTGAAACCTCCAAAAACTGTGAGCTAAATAAACCTTTCCTTTTGTAATTTTGTGTGTTGGGTATTTTGTTCCAGCAACAAGAGAAAAGTAACCAAGACAGGGAGGTTGAACTGGAAAGGTCCCAACATACCCTGACTTCTGGCTGATGTTGGAGGACAAAGGTCAGAATATTGACTGTGCTCTTAGCCCAGGTATCTTCTTCAGCTTTGGTCTTCAGAGCTCAGTTGTTAAACATTCAGGAGGTCAATTACTCCAGTACTAAAGTGGAGCAGCAGACTTCTATCTTAACTGTGATAATCTTATATAGATATTGGACACTTTGAAATGTTAAGTGTGACCAGGAAACAGCTACCTCTCCTATTGATCATGATCAATATCAGTAGTAAGAGTCAGTGTTATATTTTATCTCTATTGTAATTTCCTACCATCCTAGCATAGTATATCAGTTGCTTTTACAAATCAAATGTTGTAGAATATTAGCAGAAAAGTTTCAAAGTTTTATGAGGAAAATTTAAAATCAAGGGAAAACAGTATTTTAGAATAAAAATTATGATTAGATGATTATACTAAAACTATTAGGTTCTTTTTTTTCCTGGGTACTGGGAATTGAACTCAAGACCTCATGCTTGCCAGGCAGATACTGTGCCACTGAGCTATATCCCTGGCCCCTGGTTCTTTTTTATTTTCTCTAAAAACATATTTAAATTCTCATTTTATTATAAAATAACTTACCAGTAGGTCACTTTTAACCAATACAAAATATTAAATGACATAATAAATTCTCATTTAAATTTGCTACTTTTTTTAAAAAAGAGGTTACGTAGAACATAATTTTCTTTTTACAGATGTACTTTATAGGTGCTTAATGCTTAATCTTTAATCATCAGAGTGACACTGCCTGGGGTACATAGTGTTTAGGCACATCTAAGTATCATAACATAATTACATATCAGTCACATACACAAGCTTGTAAAAGTCTATCATTTTAAACAGTTTTTCTTGAGATAGTAATATAATAAAGTGTTCTACTAAGTTTTGAATTTTAGAAAACTCATACATTTGGGGGATATAAATAAATTTAATATACCAAGAAGTTAGCAATAATTGGCATTACAGCTATATAAAAATATTTTATAGATATAAACTTAGTTTTTATTCTTAAGGAAAACTTTAGATTCCTTTAAAAGGTTTACATTGTATAATCACACTGACAGGGCAAAGGATATCTTGAATCAATTTAGGAAACAGTGTTACCAATCTCAAAGCTTTTATATAATGTATAAGTATATCTCAATTACACAATAATAAAATGCTTGTTTAATCAAATCCAATAGATATAGATCAAGTTTTAAATGGTAAGCCTGGACTATACTAAATTTAAAATGCAGAGATGCCAAAAGTTTATTTTGTATGTTTAGGGTTCAGATACAATATATAGTGTATAAAAGAAAGTACTTGCTAGTTATTTTGAATGTATTAAAGATAAAGTTACTCAACACTATAAATTTAAACTTAAAGTTATTTTCTGTCTTTTTATATGCTGAACACATGTACGAATATGTAGATCATGAGTTTACAGTAATTATGTACATAAGTATGAATTTAAAAACACATGAGTTTGTAATGAAAGTTCTATCTTCAAATCAATATTCCTGGGGTCACACCCAGTTTTCCCCTTTTTAAAATTGTACCTTCTTTCTCCAATAGAAATAAATCTGGCTCTCTCTATCTAAATGTATTTACTTCTCAATTAAGCCTGTGTATGCACATAAATTAATTTTGAAATATTAACTATAACTGTGAGAAACAAATTTACCAAGTATAGTTTTCCTGTAAAATTAATTTCATTTACACTATCTTGTAAATATATCAGTTTTTAATGTTATTTTTTATTAGTTCCTTTCTTCATCACTCAGTTCAACTAGGTTTGTGGTTTTTTAAAAGACAGATTCATTTTTCAGTTTTCATTTCACCTTGGGTTGTCCGATATTCTGGTGATTTTTTTCTTTTGGTCTTTATTTATTTTTAGTTATTTCAGCTTATTAGTGTATTTGCATAGTACATAATGTTTACCTCGTTGTAGGAAGTTGGTATAGGTACTTCATCCCCTTTTCCTTCCCCACTTCCTGTCTCCATCTATCCCTTGGTCCCCTTTTTTTACTCATATATTTATGTCTTAAAAATCTTAATACACAAGTTGACAATAAACATATGTAAAGATGCTCCATATAATTAATTACTAGATAAATGCAAATCAAACCCACTGTGATATACCCCTGCACACTCAATAGTATACTTAAAATTAAGAAGAAACAAGGAAAATATTGACAAAGATGTGGAGGAATTGCAACCCTTATACAATGCTGGTGAAATTATAATATGGATAGGTACTTTTGAAAACAATTTGACAGTGTGACAAAATGTTAAACTTTGAATTAACATGTAATCGACCAATATTGTGTGTATCTTCACAATGTAACTTGAAAGTCTACACAAAACTTTCTACATGAATGCTCATAGTTTTATCCATTATAAAAGGTAAAAGTGGAAATAATTCTGATGAACATCAATTGATCAATGAATAAACAAATAATGTCTTATCCATGTAATGGAATATTATTTGGCAACAAATATGCAATAATTGCTTGTATATGTTAACTCACAGATAAATTTTGAAAACATCATGCTACTTGAAAGAAGGAATTCATAAAAGACTGCCTATTATATGATTCTAGTTTTACAAAATATCCAGAACAGGCAAATACATAAAACATATGGAAGATTAGTGGTTCTCTAGTGCTAGGAGAAGGGTTTATGGGGAGAAACCATTAATGAGTAAAGGGGAAAAAAATTCTACATTGAATAGAACTGCCTATAGTTGCCAATCTTGTCTTCTTCCTGATCTTAGACTAAAGTTTCAGTTTTTTACCATTGTCTATGATGGTATTTGTGGACCTCTTAGGTATATGGTGTGGTCAAAAACTATAATGAACGTTTAAATTTAAAAGTACATCACAGTAAAATACACATTGTTGTTAAGATCATCCCAAATACTCCCGCTCACCTTCAACACAATTCTCCGATCATTTTTACCACTTTTGGAAGCTATTCTTGAAGCCCTCTTTTGTGAGTGTCTTTTGTTGCATTGTCCTGGCTGCAGTGATGTCTTGAATGGGTTTAAATCATTCTCACCTTTCATGGTTGTTTTCAATTTGAAAAGTCGGAGTTTGTGCAGTGCTAGATCCAGTAGATAAGGTGGATAAAGACCCACTATTAGTTTTTATGAGCTTGCTCTTCCTTTCGATGGCACTGGGGAGCAGCATTCACCCTGTTTTTGGTCATGACCTGTGAAGACACTCATGAAGAGGACTTCTAGAACTGCCACACAAAATCATAAGAATGATGGGATGAGTGTGTTTGAAGAAAGGGTGAATATTTTAAGGGGAGTTGATAGCAATATGTCTTTTACTGTAATAAATTTTAAAATTCAAATATTTATTATATACTTTTCTTCTATGCCCTTTATGCATTTAAGAACTTTCTTTTTTAAGATTATTTTATCAGTATATGTTTGTGGTATATAATAATTGCTCTCATTTTGGGAAATTGGTATACATATATATATCATCTTGATCGTTTTTACTCCTCTTGCTCCCTGTGTTCCCTTTCCCACCTTTCCCAACATAAGTTTTTATAAAGAGAGGAAGGAAAAAAATTTAATTGGAATGGGTTATGGAAAGGAAGGAAGGCAAGTGGAATCAATAAATAAAGACAAAATTTCATTAAATTTTCCTGTAGAATGATGAAAATAAATTTTTAAATTTAATAATAAATTTAATAATAATTTTTTAAATGTTTGCAAATTAACTTTTCATAAAATGGAATATGATAGCTTCTATTATGATGGAAACAATTCAGGAGAAAAAGGAAAGCAGGTAGGTGAGAGAGGAGAACACGTCAAAAGTGCTATCCTTTAATAATGAATGAGATGTGATCGTCTGCACAAGTGGTGGGTTTGCCTTATATAATTATTAGAGGAAAGGTGAAATAATGGTTACAAAGTCAATAAGTTATTGAAAATGGTATCAAAGGTTACAGAAGTCCTCTAATTGTCTTTTCTGTTTTCTTAGTGAAAGAAAACTAGCTATCAGATAAAAGTAAGGAGAAGAATGGTTATTTCAGCTTTAAGAAAAGAGGTAAGAATGAGTCATGTGTTTAGAAGGTTAGGTTACTGAACTAAGAATACAAATGATTGCATAGCGAGCACTCTGAGGCCCAGTTAAGAGTTGTTATTATTAATTTAAAGTGAGACAATTCTATAAGATAACTTCTGGATTTCTAGCTTTCTGATAGGCACAGCCATAGAAGCACAGTGAATGGGTTTAAACTGTTTAGGAATTCTATTTCTTTAGAACTAGGTAGTAACCAGAGAAAGGAACAAGAGAGTCGAGGATATTTGAAAAGCAATAGTTCAATGATGTGAAATCTAAGATAGAGAGGAATAGACTAGGACAGCCTTACATACAGGTTTATTGAAGAATTGTTGGTTGCAGAAGAAATAAGCTTTAATCATAGACCAGTTTTCAGAGCTTAGGCTTCCAAAAATTAAGAATTTGGCAGGTGTGCTGTTATTATTAAGAAAAATGGGATGAACGATACTGAAAATGAGCAATGAAAAGAACTAAGAGGTTCAGGAATTGAATGAGTCTACAAAGATGTTGATATCAGCAAAAATAATGGAAGGAAGAGAGATGAATTTATCCAGACACTAAAATCTTTAATGTTATACTAATAGTATATTGTCTTTTTGTTATTATTTAGCATTTTTATTCTTTTTTACATAGTTATCACTGTTGGATTGTAGACAACTGACAAAGACATGTATTGAAATTTTATGGTCAGTACTAGATATTGAAAACATTCTACAGCATTTTATAGCCCTTATAGTTTATGAGGCAATTTCACATGTATTATGTTATTGCATTTTCATAGTTATCTAGTGAGACAATTGGATATGGTATTGTTATAAAAGGTTTATAGATGAGGAAATTGAAGTTTGATTATATTAAATCATTTGCCAAAGTATCTATGACTAGGTAATGATAGTTTTTCTATGAAAATATATTCCACCTAGATAAATTTTAAGAATTGTAATAGGAAAGTTATTAAAAGTCACAGTCAAATATATTGACATTTTTATGTTTTTATCAAAGTTTTTTCTTTGGATAAACATTTTTAGGTAATAAAAATTTATGACTAGAAAATATATTTTTTAAAATTCCAAAAAGTATTTTAGACTGCTTTCAGAATATATTCTATTTTATTCTGTACTAAACTAACCACTCTGTTTAAGTACTAATTGCTTCTTAAAATCATGCATAGTATCTTATAACATTCTTATTATATATTCTTTTTTTTTTTTGTGGCACCGGGGATTGAACTCATAACCTTGTGCTTGCCAGGCAGGTGCTTAGGCTGCTGAGCTAGACCCTCTGCTCTATATTATATATTCTTATAAGAGTGTTATTATAAGACAATACATTATTAAAAAATATTTTACTTAAAATGAACTGTAGTAACTCTACTTATGAATATAAACATAAAAGAGTAAATGAAATACTGGGAGCAACAACAGTTCAGCAGAATATTAAAATACTTCCATAATGAGAAGGTAATATATATATGTGTGTATATATTTGTCTATATGACCAGAACAAATTTTCTGGTCAATACCAGTGTCAGAATGCGAGATTAAGGAGTTATAGGCAAAGAGATGTGTACAGAAAGGATAACTGATTTAAACTAAGACAGGTAAAGATATATTTAGGTCACCTAAAAATTGGTTGTGCTTTTCTTCTTTTAATTTTGTGTAGCTATTATTCTAAAGGAACATGGTCTAAAACAAAAATATCTGGTAAAAAAGATATCCATAAAAATATCAAGGGATTTAGAAGATATATAAGCAGGAGAGAATGAGGTTCTAAATATTTAGGTGCTAAAGTATGATTTATTTAATTTTTCTGTGCTTTATTTCCAACTGTATAAAGATGATGAGGAGAATGAATAAAGTAATAGATATACATTGTTTAAATTGTGCTTTGCACTTAATGGACTAAAAACATTACTGGTAATATATTTTTATTCTGAATTTTTAATAACCAGAAAGAATTTTTGAATATGTAATGTGTTCATTCATCACTATATGTACTAGCTATACAGCAATGACAGAAGTAGAAACAATTTGACTTTAAAGCTCTCACAGTAAACAAAGAAATAAAATTTAAAATATAGTAAATGCTAAATGATAAGAACAAAACAAAGCAGAAAAGGAAACTAGGATGGACAATGAAGTGTATGATTTTAGAAAATATGACCTCAAAGTATTGAAGGGTATAATTTCAAATCATATGTCCCCAAATTACATACGAAAATGTAAATGTATAACATCAAGAAACTATTTTAATGTATGTTGCCAACAGAATTGAAATTTTGTAGCTATGAAATTTAGATTAGTAAAGCATATCTAAGAAGTATGTTTATATCTCTATAACTTACTGTTCACACTATTCTATGTAAAATATATGTTCATTTAAATACAGTATTATATATACAATTTCTCATACTACATGTAGTATCTGAAAATGTTTTCAAATAGTGTTGCTAAGAGGAAAAGTGTCCCCTAAAAAGATGATAGTTTTTCAAATAAAAGGAAAACGTATGTCAGTAAATTGTTTATCTTTTTGCATGTAGAAATTCATCAAAAGTCTAACCATTTTAGATCTCTGAGTTCATGCTGCCTCATCATGCAGTAGTGGTAAATAAGCAAACAAAATGGGTCACATACATATTAATAAGCTGAATGAATATAATGTATGTTGATTTTGAAGTAAGGTACATTTTACAAAACAATTTTTCTATTGCACTGTGGATATTGATAAATTCAAAGTAGTATTTAAAAGTATTACAAATTAACAATAGATAAACATGTTTCTATTTAGTCATTGTTAATTTGCTGCAAGTTATTCAATTTTTGTATTTCTAAATAAAAACCTACAGGTATCTCAAAGATTAGTAAGATAATACTGTGTCAAAGACAGAAGCAATTTCCTAGGCATTCAAGAAGATTTACTCTCTGTCATGTTCAAACCCTGAAAAAGAGAGAAAGGAAAGGAGGAAAAGAAGGAGCAAATATCATTCATGACTTTAGCCCATATAAACAGCCAGAGCCAATGCTTTAATTTATTTCCTTCCAATATTAGTTTTAGCGATTCATAGTATGGAGGCACTTCTGAGAACTCTATACATTATTCTTAAAATTATACTTTCCTTACGTCACTAAAATTTCTTTATAAATGCAAATTATAGTTTTCTCATTATTTACATATTCATTCAGTTTTTGGTCAGTAGATTTTTTTTTAGCATTTTATAGAAGTTCCTAATGAAAATCCTTATAAATATATGTAACATTTTCTCCCATACTGAATTTTTATGTATTTCAAAAAAAGTAAATTCTTATTGGTATGCTAATGGTATTTTGATTGGGATTGCATTAAATCTGTAAAACAGTTTTGGGAATATGGTTTTTACTGTGGAATGGATAAAAAGATGTGATATTTTTATACAGTGGTGTACTACTAAGATATAAAGAAGGATAAACTTGAGACTTTTATAGTTTTGGATGCAACTTGAGACCATACTCATAAGTGAAATAAACCAGACTTGCATGTGTAAACATTGCACTGTCTCCCTAGTATAAAAAACTGAAAGAGTAAATAAGATCCAAAATATATATATTAGTTCATCTCTGTTAGTTCATCAAAAAGAGAAGTTTGTGCTTTCATTGTCCATTTTTTCATGCCTATATCTTGTAATCTGAGCAACTACTCTGAAGATAACAATATGCAATATATTAACCATTGTTAATCTCCTATTATTTTGTTTTGAAGTTCTGTATCATCATTTTTATTCTTTTTTCATTTTAGAAATGAAAATTAATTCTTATTTGTGATTCTTGGCTGACAATGATAACTTGTTATGCTAATATTCTCAGTTTCTCTTCATCTCTAAGGAATGGTGTCATTTAGTTTTCTTAGCAAGAAATGGATAGATTTACCTTCACTCAACAGTTTTTTAAATATGATTACCTAATGAGGTAGTCAAACATGTTTTCAAAATTTGTGGAACTCTGCTTGCTTTCCTTTTCTAAGGGAATGAAATGTCTAGGACCTTGCTAGATGTTAAGATTTGGATCTAAAATGATCTTCTAAAGTTTCATGTGTTTGGAGTGTGATTGGGCTATGGGGGCATTGTACTCATCAGTGGATTCAATCATTAATGAATTCAGCTGCTGACTGCTCTATGAGGAGACAGGGTCTGGGTCAAAGTGGGTCACTGGTGGTGAGACCTGAAAGGGCATATATTGTTGTCCCTGGCTGTTCTCTTTGTTCTCTGTTTCCTGGATGCAATGGGTTGAGCATGTTTTCCTCTACCATGCCCCTTTGCCATCCTGTGTATATCTTGCAGTCAGGTGACAATGAACTGAAACCATGAGCCAAAATAAACTTCTTCTTCAAGTTGCAGATGTTGAATATTTTGTCTCACTGATGGGAAAGTTGCTGAGACACAAAATAATTTCAATTGAATGAAAAATCACATATTTTTACTGTATGAAATACTTATTTTGTGGAATGACAGTGTAGGTAATTAACATGGGAATTATTTCTTTTGTTTCTGACTTTATCATTTTTAAAGAATACAGTAAATTATTAACTGTGCAACAGATCCTTTGAATTTATTTTTTCTAACCAATTAAACTTTTGAAATTTTATATCCTTTGCTAACATCGCTCCAACTTTTCCTTCTTTACCTAGCCCCTGGTAACCACCATTCTATTTCCTACTTCTATGAGTTTTACTTTTTTGATTCCACATACAATGTTATCATACTGTATTTGTCTGTGCCTTGATTATTTAGTTTAACACAATGTTCCATAATTTTATCTATGTTATCATAAATAACAGGATTTTCTGTTATTTGTATTTAAAACTATGTGGTTTTCTCATTAATTAAAAGCACAAAATGGGGTTATTAAATGTAGTCACCATGTTGTACAACATATCTCTTGCTTTCTTCCTAACTAAAATTTTGTATTCTTTGATAAAGATCTTTTTTACCACCCAAGCCACCATTCTACTCTTTGCTTCTACAGGATCAATGTCTTTGGACTCCACATATGTACAGATCATGTGATATCTGCCTGTTCGTGGCTGGCTTATTTTACGTAGCATAATGCTCTTCATTTCTATCCATGTTGATGAAAACTATAAAATTTTCTTCTTTTTATGACTGGATAGATAATGTTCCATTATATGCATACACATTGTCTTTACTCATTCAGCCATTGATGTATACACAGGTTGATTCCTCATCTTGGTTCTTGTGAATAATGCTGTAATATATATTCGAGCCATGGTTTAAGTGATCAAGTCAAAATAAGTAGACAGACTGAGCTGGAACCTGATTTCCTGAGTTGAAGGTCCAGTTCTATCCCTTACTTGCCTTATGGGTGTGGATAAGGACATATAATTTCTATGCTGCATCTGTGAATTTGGCATAAGCATAGCACTTCCCTCAAATAGTTGTGCGAATTTATTATAAAAGGTGGGAATGCATTCCAAGTGTTTACAGGGTCAGTTGCATCATAAACTGTTATAAGTAGAGTTTACTATTATCCTATGTTAATAGGAGCTTTTAGCCTTCCAGTGTGTTCTATCTTTGGTGCTTGAGTCTATAAAGCAAAAAAATCTCGCTTTCTGTACACTGATGAGGGTTTTCAAAGTTTCTAAATGGATTATATTCTTGGCCAGATGACCTGATCATTAACTCTAATTACTCTGTTGCCTTGGTTATGTCTGTTATGGCTTCTTACCCCCGATCAACACTTAGTGAAACCAAGAACTTCTTAAATTCTTTGTGTTAGACAGAAAAACTAATTGCAGAAATACTTTAGGAAAGATAATGATACTGAATAATGTTAACACCCAACAGTTATGTGTTATTTCTGTACTCTCAAAAACACTTTTTTATTCATTATTCACAACTAACTCTGAGCTTATCAGGTGAGGAATAATTTTTCTTGTTTTACATATGAGAAACGAAATTCACAGAATTTGATTTATTTGCCTGAAGATACTATATCCATGGGTGGAAGTTAGGCATTTAACTTTAGCTTTCTGATTTTCTCAGAACGGTCTGCCAAGTATTACAAACTGAGTCTCCAAAATGTTAGTTAGCTTTCCCTAATGGGTACTGTTGTAATAAATACCCCAAGCTTAGTGGCTTGCAAAAATAGCAATACATTATTTCTCATCCACATGAAACATCAGGAATTAAATTCCATTACTGAAGGTCAACCCCCATCTGGAATATACTTGCTCTTTACAGAAGTAAAAAGCAAGGACCAGCCTTCAGTAATGACTAACACTTCTGCTCATGTGCTGGGTAAGTTACATTTGCTCACATCTCTTTTGGCTAAAACATACCACATGATGAACCTTAGGATTGTTGGGATGAAAGAAAATATTCTTCCTCACAAGGGCTGAGAAAATTGTATGACAGTGGGTGAAAATGTATAGCCATAGTATAGAGAGGAGGGTAGTAAATATTTGAGAACCACGTAATTTACAACAGGAATTCTTAACATGATAAAGACAAAGATAGAAATAATAAGAAAGTACCAACATTTAAAGAACAAAAAAATAAACTCTGTAAGAGAAGATACATCAAGTCTGTAATTTTATTTTTACTAGATATTCATAGATAGGGGATAGTTGTTTCTAGTGACACAGTTTTGGTTACAGGTAGTGTCAGATATGCACCCACTGAAGGAACGAGGGCAAAAGTGAAGGGTGTATATCCTGCACAAGTACAAACTGGTGACTTTGGAATATTAGCTCATTTGACAGCCCAACTTCCTTTTGTAACCACTGATTTATATAGATTTTCTCACCAATAAACTCCCTGTGGTACTGAAGCCTATGTAAAGTGTGTGAAACGGTTCTTCCTTGACAATTTAAGAGGAAATGTTGCTCGCTACTTTCTCTCCCTAACCGAAGACTGAGGTCCCTGAACCTAGGAACAGTTAAACAGCTTTGTATTATATTTGACATTTAGACACTTTGTTAGAATATGGTAAGGATGTGAACAAAATCAGTCATTATAATTCATCTGAAGATATTGTAAATTTTTTCTGCAATCATCCATCATCTTGCTCCGTCATCTCACATTAGTCACTGGAGTTGATTAACCATTTGTTTGATACATAATAACCACCTGCAGAAAAACAATTGAAAATAACCTGATCTTAGTTTGCAATTTCATTTCCTACTCACATTATAATCTGGTGATTTCTGGTTTCCTCCACATAATTCATGTTTCCCCATTTAATCCAGCAGCTTTGATTACTTCTAATGTCTCATTATCAGAAATACAGAGTAAGAAAGAGGAGGAAAGAATTTGTGGAGAATGTGCTCATATTCTTAATGCCTTGTAATAAATTCTGTAAAACATTTTTGTGATGTTCATGATTTTGTTCACATTATATTAATTAAAAGTTAGTCAAAATGGCTGCACTACATCTAGTCAGAGTACTATGTGACTGGCCAGGCCGTTCCCAGAATTAATTCTACACAATGATTAAATACATCTATCTTTTTTCCCATGAGTTTCTCTTGGGTAAACTGCTGTATTTACATAGTTCTTTGAAGAAAATAATAAAACAAAGCAATATAGTCCCATTTTTCTATAATATTAAAAGCAAGAGTACTCAATGGTATTTCTTCCGTGGCAATTAAAAGTTTCACTTGATTGGAGTTTTCTAAAAATTGAAGCATCAATAGTTGTTACATATTTTGAATTCCACCTGCCAGATTTCCCAGTGAAATAATTTATTCACGTAATTCTTTAACCCTACTTATAAGAACACAGTCTTACCAGCAATATCCAGATGGTCTTCCAACTTAAAAATGATTTATATTCCAAAATCCTATTTGCAATTTTTTGTGAGATTCTTCACTAAATACTGTGATGTTGGTGGCTACTTAAAATTCCTAGAAATAGTCATTTTTAATACGAAATATTTTACTAAATTTTGACACCATAATGTATAAAATACCAAAAATGACCAAACATAATTTATTTGATAATATCTGAGTTTACTTTTTGTTATCTAGTAAAATACATGTTACACTATTTAATACTTACATTTTCACGCTTGGAAAATACATCCCCTATCATACTGAAGTTTGACAAAACTTAGTCCCAATTTTCAAATACTTTGAACTAGTCATAACAAGTTTTATTACAAAAAGATCCCTTCGGCATGTTTACATTTATTCTAGTACCTTATTTGTCTGTTTGGCAAGCTATTTCCTTATAGAACCTGCATCATGAGAAGCAAGAGAGGCTAATTCCATCTATGAATTAGCTACTTCTCACTCTTTGAGCTGCAATGCTCATATTGCTGAAACAGCAAATATGGCTATATTTACTTCAAGTGAAAACAATGCAGTGACTTAAAGGGAAGCTCAATATAGTATAAATGACTTCTTACCAAAATACAGTAAACTTAGCTAAACATATTTTATGGAATTTATGATGAGAAAATAAGTTTGGTATTTAAGATCCAGGCTCCAATCATGACAGTGAGATTTGGTGTGGAGTAAATAAATGAGGTTAAGGCATTGAAAGGTCAGATGGCTATAACCCTCATGCCTCAGGTGCAGGATTCATCCATATCATGCAGACTTGGGCCCTCAAATGAATGATAACAAATAATGTCAGATATAGGAATACAGATAAAAGAAAACGTTCAACTAATGTAATGGTGGTATAAAAGACAGGAAATTATAGGGAAAGAATGAAACTAATGATCCAGAAACAGAAAAAAAGTATAAGCAATGCTTTATCTGAGCGCATTATCTTCCCTGAGAGTATGAATTAAGTGAATAAATCAACCATTACTTGAACAATCAACAAATGGGATTATATCCAATTATAAAGTTTCTGCACCATAAAGGAAACAGCCAATAGAGTTAAAAGACCACCTAAGCAGTGGGAAAAATATTTCCAGCTGTAACTCCAACAGAGGACTACTATATAGAATATATAAAGAATTAAATAAAAGATCCCAAATAATAAAAGACCCAATCAAAAAATGGGCAATTAAAAGGAAAAGACACTTTTCAGAAGAAGAAATGCAAATAACAAAATGATACATAAAAACATGTTTAGCATCTTTGGCCATCAGAGAAATGCAAATTAAAACAATATTGAGATTCCATCCTACTCCACTAAGAATAACTATCAGCAGAGATTCAAAAAATTTCTAAATTCTAGTGAAGTTGTAGAGAGGAATCCTTTTACACTGTTAGTATGGAGATTCCTTAAAAAACTAAAAATAGAAGCTCCTTTTGGCCCAAGTAAACCTCTTGTGGGTATCCTCTTGAAAGAATTAAAGACATCGTGTTGTTGTGGTATCTGCATACACATGTTTATAAGTACAACTCACAATAGTTAAATGTTAGAAGAAGCCTAT
>RJWT010012958.1:0-15465 GCA_004365215.1 Cuniculus paca | reverse complement strand
GTAGGGAGGCATGGCACTGGGGCAACACTTCAAGACAGCAGCCAGAGGAAAAGAGGGGAAAACAAGCCTCTCCTCCTCTGTTAGATTGCACACAGGCCACCCCCCGCCCCCACCACTTCAGGGTGGGTTTAGCACTCATAAAATCTCCTTGCCCTCCTTTACACAGGATGAGGATATTTACAAAGTAAGAACCCTGGCTCCCTGCTGAGTCTCTCAGTTAAACCTCTAAACTTCTCAAGTTGACACAATGTATCAAACATAACAACACCTAAATGTGATGCTTCTATGTTTCAATAAATATCAGTTATCTAATGGAAAGCACTGTGGGCACAGGAAACCTAATTAATGAGGTATTACTGTATTTAATGAATTTCTGATTACAATGACTATAATAAGATTGGCTAAATGTGTTGTGATAGAATAAGTACTATAGATGAAAGCAATCTTAGTAGATATATCTGTGTGAACAGTGAAGAATATTTGGGAATGATATCACTATTTGGATGTTATTCACTTGGAGAAAATTCCTATCACTGAAAGAGGTGAATTCAACAAGATAAGCAGATTTGGAGAGTAAATGCTTTAGTTTAGAACCTACTAGTTTGGGGAGCAGAAATTGAACATGTCCTGTTAAATACTTCTCATATTTGTTTTCAGAGGTGATGTACCAGAACTTTATAAGTTTTGCACTTGTACATACATATCTACAAAAGTGTGTATTAGCAAGCTCTTTGGGGCCACTTCCTCTGGGTCATGGTCCCTATTCTTGAGACAAAATTGAGTTTTAAAGTCTAAATTGAGTTTTTAAAGTCCAGTATCTGTGTCCAGTTGGTTCTAATACAATCATAGAAGACAGTGATTTATTGAGTACTTCCAAACTCCAACAGTGTTATTCATAATTTTCACTCCAGTTGCTCATCACAAAGCTGTTAAGATTGCCAAGAAGTACCTGCTAGCCTTCTTTCCCAAGACTATTGATGTCACTTACCTAATCTCATTTCTCATTTTATTACTAGAGCACTCATGAACCTCTCCAAAAGTAGCTGATCTATCAGAAAACAGCTAATCAAGCAAGTCAAGCAAGTTATGAATTTCTAAATTCTCCTAATGGTGGAGTTTCATAATTTGTCAGGAACGCCTAGTTCCGAATTTATTAAAAACATTCAATTGAAATAAAGACTATCTTGTGTGTGTATTTAGTGGAAAGAGGAGAGTTATATAAGAACCTAATATCTGAACACTCATGAGGGAATAGCAATGGAGAAAACTAAATGCGCTATATCAGGTCCTAAAATAGAGTACATGAAAAAATATTATAAAAAATGGACTTAAAAATTTCATAAAAATAGGCAAATGTGTTGACAGACATAAAAAATAGGCAAGTGATGGATTCTATAAAGACTCATTGTCATATCTATGGAGACATTTGGGGAATAAGTATTCTGAGTGTTCTAGAAATAGAAACTAAGAGACAGGTTGAGAAAAGAGAAAGAAAATATAGATTTACAATCCCTATAAATATATATTGATATGTAGAAAGATGATGGTATAAGATTAAGAGAGCTTTATATTAAGAGAAATATAATGCTCATGCATTATCAAAGAAAGCACTAATAGGTCAAGAAATATAGTGTTACCATAAATTTAAAATCCTTGTCTTCTTCTTAAAGGAAGCAACTATTCTATTATAAAAAAAAATTGCTGAGTACCTCTTAAACTCCTAGTATATGAGATTTGAGGGATGTAACTCAATGGTAGAATTAGGATGTGTAAGACCCTGGGTTTGACTAATAACACTGCAAATAATCAATCAGTCAATGAAATTTATTCACAAATACAATCACATACTATATTCTTTTGTGTCCATGTACTCTAGCTTAATTGTATTTGTAGATGTGTGTTGTTCTATTTCAATGCTTGTCATTGCAGTATAATATACCACTGAATGATTATCCACTATAGTCTGTGTTTTAGTATAATGTATCGTTTTGCTTTTGTAGAAGTACTGAGACCAGATAATTTATAATAAACAGATATTTATTAACTCACAGTTCTGTAGTCTGGAAAGTTCAAGATCAAGAGATTGGCATCTGGTGATAATGTTCTTGCTATTTCATCATACAGTGGAATGTGAAAGGAAGACAGAAAATGGAGCTGAACTTTATTATAAAGAACCTACCGCAAAAATAATACTATCATTCGTTGATGAGGGTGCCTATATTTCATGGCCTAGTCACCTTTTAAAGTTCTTACTGCTTTATAATTCTGTTAGAATGGCAATGAAATTTCAAGATGCATTTTGGAAGGGATGAATATTCAACTCATAGAGATGATTACTAATAGTGACTTAACAAAATTATTAAATATTTTTCTTGGGAGATATATTGATACATTTCCCTAGGATACACAGTAAGACCCTGATTTACAAACGTTGGAGTTGTAAACTGTCACAGACACAAACGAACTTTGCATTACATACATTCATAGATGTGAACAAATAGAGGAAGTAGCAATCATTTCTGCCAGCACTATCATAGTTGTACTGCTATGTTGTCACTGTACAGTGCAATAGTGTACAGCAGTACAGTGCTCAATAAAAGCCCAGGATATGGAAGCAAGAGGAAAGGCAGTGATGATGAGGAGGGGCTGCTAGGAAATACAAAGCAGTAACCATGGAAACAAAAGTGAAAATACTGTAATTGAGAATTTGAATAGAGGGGAAAGATGGTAGAGGTTGCTCCACCGTCTCCTACCTATTCTTCCTCCTCCTATTATTAACTCTTTTGTCACTCATCAGTCGACTCCTTGCAATGACCTATATACCAGTTGTTGTACTGTACAGTACCACCATGTTAAGGTAGCTGTAAAATAAAAGTAGTTTATGTTTAGTAGTTCTTTGTGGGTGACTTTTTATAACTTAAAATGAATATCTGTGTCAAAGGTGTGTAAGACTCACTTTTGTCAGACTTATGAATGAATCCAACTTATGATTGTTCTTCCAGAAAAAAACGTGTTCATAAATCAGAGATTTACTATACCAAGAAATGGACTTCCACGTTATAAGTTATGGATAATTTTAAAAAGAGATTGAGCTTGGGATTTTGCTCAGTGGCCTAAGCACCTGCCTGGCAAGTGTGAGGTCATGAGTTTGATCCCTGGTGCCACAAAAAAATAGATTGAATTATTCTTTTATTCTGTTTTCCAGAGTACTTCATATTAGCATCAAGAGTTAAAAAAAAAAGATCTAGGAATTTCCAATGAATTTCATTCTTCTATATACATTTTATAAGATGTTTCACTACATTATTTTCTAACACTATGGCATTTATTTTAAAGCATATTACACTCTTCACCTCTAAACTTCATGAGAAATCTCCTGAGAATAGGGATGCCATTTTATATAACGAAAGTACTTTTATCACATTTAATAAAATTAGTAATTTCAAAGTATAATTTAGTAATTCACAAAGAAATTTCTTGCAATTATAAATTTTAGAAGTTTTTTCCTGATTCAGAATCCAATTAAAGATCATGACATAATATTATGCAGTCTTTTTAATTTTGCCAGTTCAAAGCAAGCAAAACAAATGATAAGCTATCAAACTGGCTCTTACTGTTCCCTTTACAGTTCTTTTCTCTTGACACTGACTTACATGTTGGATGTATTGAAGAAATATTACATTTTGGAGTTACCCTTTACATCCTCAGATATTATTTAATCTCAATCTCCTGTGTTTCCTATAAATGGAAGAGAGATTATTAAACTCTACATAAACATCCTTGATAAAAAGCAAACAAGTCTCATATAATATTAAATAATTCATATCGCATCACATTATTTTTTTTATTTTAAAGAAAATAGGACAAAACAAAACAAAACAGAATGAAAAAAGCGAAAGGAAACAGAATAGAGTCAAACATAATATAGCATTTTAAAGCAGAACACTGCAAGCTATACAGGTTTTCAAAACATAACAACAGGAGATTCACAGTGGTTACCCTAGTGTCTCTTGCTTTCTTCAGAATGGTTGTTCTTACATTTACAGACAATAAACTCAAACAAAACAAAGTAATATAAATCCAGATAAAAGAGAATAGCATTACAGGTCTTCAAGTCGGATAATAAGAAATGAGCAATGGCTACTGTAATGTCTCATTTTTCAAAAGAGCTGTTCCTATCTTCTCACTTATTGCTTTCAAATAGTAGGAAAGGGACTTAAACCAATCAAATCAAAGAATAAAAGCACCATTAGATTTCAGAACCATTTCTCCATATTTATCAGGAATTTTGTATCTTATTGAGTCTTTCAGTTTCTTACACTAGGGAGACAATCGCATCACATTATAAGGTGAAAATGTCATAAATTTCCACTATCATGACCAAAAATTTGATCATTTGGTTAAATTGAAGACACATGCACCTCACCATTTTAGGGGAGCTGTTTGCTGCTGCCATTGTTAGGAAATCACTATGGAGGTACTTTGGCACCATGCAGATAAATTGTTACTCCCTCAAAATTTCCACTGTGCTAACATTGATGGCCTTTTTCTGAATTATAACCTCACATGTTTCAAATGTGTATATTTCACTTATTTAGTTTTCTCTCTTTATATTATTTTATAAAATGGCTGGCCTCTTAAAGAAATTTTTAAAATGTACTTTGATTTACAGTACTTTAGTTTTCATTTTACTTCAAGCTGAGCACTTTTACCATTTTCTCTGTTGATGAATTCTCTTACATTATTATATACAAAAATGTCTTTCTAAAATCTTTGTATCAAAGGATACTTTCAAAGTAAAATTCTGAGACAAAGTTCTTTTTAAAGTATTTGTGGGATATGGTTGCTCTATCTTCTTTTCTCTGCTACCCCAAGTAATGTAGAAGCAGTCATGTGCATTGCTGGTCCTTATTTGTGCCATTATTCTCTACTTTTAAGTTTTCCTTTTAGCCTTCTTTCCCAGCAATGTAACTATGCTTTGAACGGTCAAGTGCTGTTTTATTTTATTTGTTTTAGAATTCACAGAGGCATAGAAACTGTAAATCATATCCCTCCCAAAATTTGGGAGTCTTGTCCTCATTATTTCTTCAACTATGGTTTTTCAACATTCTGTTTCTACTTCCCAGAATAATAGAAATTTCAGAGATTTACTATTGTTCATATTTCAATGTATTCATTATGTAAAAAAACTTTCCTCTTTTGCTTCATATTATATAATTTCATGAATCTCCAGCAATGTTTTCAAGTTTACTAGATTTTCTGTTATCTTCATTATGTTTTTAAATCCACCCTATAAAATTTTTAAAATTTTGCACACTTTAGTATAAATTTTTAAAATATTGCACACTTTAGTATAAATTTTTCCAGTTGTATTTAAAACAATTTTATATTTCTGATTATTTTTCTATATTTTTGTCACTTTAAGCATATTTTTCTTTACCTTAATAGTATTCTAATATGCTACTATGCATACCTGGAAATACTAACCAGTTAAAGCCCCTTTCTGATAATTCCAATATTTGAGTCATCACAGACTTTACTTACTTTTCACCCGCAAATTAAACATGCTTTACTGGTTCTTCATCAAGTCTTATAATTTGAGCTTATGTCCTGGACATTTTGAAAACTTCATGTAGTAAACACAGATTCTGACACAGTCATCTAAAAGGTATTAATATTTTATTGGCGCATCCACCATTCTTGACTGGATAGCAGTTACTTCCTCCTGGACAACAAATCAAAACTTACATATTTCTGAGATGCTGGGTATTGCACCTGAGCACATTCCATGAGCTAGTCAAACAATAAATTTTATACATGGAAATTTCCACTTTACCAGCTATCTTCCTTTAAAAAAATATGCTCTAGTTCTTCAAGGAGGAAACACAGAAGTATTTCTATTAGATTCAGTTATAATAATGTAGTACGAACTGCAAAATTGCCCTCAGACCAAAGCCATATAAGTGGGAAAGTCATCTCATGCCAATTCTTTTGTATTTGTTTCCTATTACTGCCTATCTTAGCTCCATAAATTTGGTGATTTAAGCAAGAGTCATTTATTATGTCGCAGATGAATCAGGACTCTGGAGAGAATTTCACTGGCTTTCTATCAGGGTCTAAAAAATCCTACAAATTTTCAGGCTAGAAGTATTTTATTCTAGAGTGTGGGGATCCATTTCTGACCTCATTTGGAATAATCGCAAAATTTCTTTTCTCGCACTGTCATTGAAGGTTTGCCTAGTAAATATTTTAGGATTTGTCCCTCAGCATGCTAACAACATGACTATTTACTTCAAGATCAGCAGAAGAGAAACTCGTTGTCTCTCCGGGAGGGAATCAGTACTTCTTCCTCTTCTCCTTCTGTTTCTCCTCCTCCTCTTCCCCTGTCCTCTCTCCTCCTCCCACCCTCTTGCTCCCCCTTCTCTCTCCTCTTCCTCCTTCTCCTCTTCTTTTCCTTCTCTTTCTTCCTCTTCTCCTCCTCCTGCTTCCTCTTCCTCTCCTCCTCCTTCTTCTCCTTCTCTTTCTCCTCCTCTCTCTCTCTCTCTGTCTCTCTGTCTCTCTCATCTCTCTCTCTCTCTCTGACATATGGGGAAATGAACTTAGGGGCTCTCACACACTAGGCAATAACTCAATATCAACAAATTTGGAGGTTCACTAACAGCTGCAAATTTCTCTGAGTGGAATTTAAGATTTCTGTGATATGATTTTGCCATTAAAAATAAAACAAAATGAATAAATGAAAAACAAAGTGAACAAAGAACATCATATTTCAAAATTACTTGTAACAATTTTTATAATTGTAGATGTATTAATTCTATCTGTGTGTTTTCTGTTGTTTCATTGTGATCGAATTTTTTAAAATTTCATTTAATTTTTAAATAACATGTATGTGTAATTAAACGTTACAAATGTTATAAATTATGATCAGAAAATATTTTCTCCATTGGTATTTCCTCTATTTCCTGAGCATGACTTTTTAATTTACTATATTTAATAACACATCCAGGAAATTAATATGTTTACTACATGAGAGTCTACCTTATAGCTTTAATGGATAGCAGGCCATTGTGTGTATATGTCATAATTTACCTGACCAATGCCCTATTGATGAACATTTGAATCATTTTTAATAATACATGTAACCATCGGATAAACTAGCTTCTATTTTTGTTTAATTATATTTTCGGATATAAATTCTTAAGAGAGATTCATGGAAATGAGATTACCATGTTTTAAGTAAGCATATTAGTAAGGTGTAAAATATGCTTGACTCTTTCCAAGCGGGGTTTGAAATCATCATCAGTTATGTATAAAGGTGTCTATTTTTCCACAGATGTTCCGTAAAGGTATTGTCATACTTGCTTTTTTGCAGGCCTAAAAGAGAAATGAGAAACATTTTTCCAATGTAGAAATTCCAAATTAGAAATTCCAATGTAAAAATTCCAAATTAGAAATTCTTTTATTATGTCCATGTTTACACAGTTTTCATAGATGTTGCTTACCTTGATTTTTTTTTTAATTCAGCTTAATTGTCAGGTGTGGTAGTTCATGCCTGCAATATCAGGACTCAAAAGACTGAGGGAAAAATACTAGAGCAAGTTTCAGGCCAGCTGGGGTACACAGTGAGTTCCAGGTCAGCCTGAATTATGCAGTGGGACTCTTATCTCAAAAAAAAAAATTCAGTCTAATCATTTTGACAATTTTCATCAAAATTTTATGAAGTCATATTTGTGACAGTAATTCCATTAGTTCTTTGGCTTTAATATGAGAAATTAATATTTTATTTGTTTTGTGAATTTTTATGTTACATTTATTACTATGTGGAAATTTTTAAATTAAAAAGTACGTATTTAAATCAACAACATTACAAAAGTTTTGTTTGGTGTTCTGTAAAAATTGACAAATTTTTTTTAGGAATTTAAATTATGATTGCTACAACACCCAGATTATAAAAAGCATATCATTGTTTTAAATAATCTTGACACATTTTCTAATTTGCTTTTAACAATTTGGACTTTTTACACAATGCTGCAAAAAACACCATCATCTACCTCTCACTTATTATTAAACAAAAAGGAGTTTACATTAACTGAATTTTTCCCTAATCAAAATGTTATCGTTCACATAACTAATTTGTGAAGTAATTTACAAGCACAGCTCTAAAAATATAGAGACTTTATGTACATGGACAAGAATTAAAACCGATTGTTCTGAGAAGGTCGCAACTGACAACAGAAGTTGCTTGATGCTCTTTCTTGTACATTTGGTCTTCATAAAATAATCATGATGTAGTTTGAAGCAGAAATCGGTTGAGGTACACAGTGTATATTCTTGCAAGCCCTACTGCAGCTAATTGTGCTATCTATAACTAAGTTCTTATTTGGCACACAGGTGATGATAGGAGCTGAAGCAGTCGATTTTAATTAAGAACTGTGCTGTAGAATGGAGGACATGCATCAAGATAGGACAGCCAAAAATTAGAAGTCTACTTTCTACAGAAAGTAACAGGATGGTGTAATCATCATACTCCCTGCCCTTTCTCTGAACTTTTAGATGGAAGAAAAATATACTGTAATCAACTCTTAAAGTATTTAGTTCCATGAAACAAATACATGCTACTAGTTAATAAATATGATTTATGCAAAAAATTTTAGATATGTAAATGAAGATTTAGGACCTTTAAAAGTAGTCAAATGGATAAAAATGAATTTCAATAGATTAGAAAATTTTTAAGAATAATCTCTAAAATTTTACAAAATAGGCTTAGTAACTATTGAATTTTTGTTAGGAATTGTGAAAAGCTATCTGGTTCTACTTCTTTCTCTTGTGTTTATATTTAGACCACATCCCAATACTACATGTTGATCTTGTTTCACATGTTCTCTTTTGGTTTCGTTAAGAATTAACTCTGAAGTTTTCCTTTCACTATGATGACTGGTTTTGATAAAGTTTTGACAAAATTAGAAACATAATTTGAACATGATCAAAACCATTTCCTCCTCTCTCATAATCTCTTCAGCAAATTCCAGTACTTCTTTACTTTGGTATGCTTCCAAATGTCTTTTCTTTAAAATACAAAAGTCCTGACACTCTGTTGCCCTCATTCTTTATTCCTAATCTTCATCAAACCTCCTGAAGATAAATTTAGAAACTCATATGAAAGCACATTTAAGATATAGTCTAATTTATACTACATTGATAAATGTAAATTATATATTAACCAGAAATATGTGGTCATATAATTTTTTTGAACAGTACAAGAAAATTCTCACTGACAGTTGAAAACAATTGTGTGTGTTAAAATACTCTGTTAAGCAATGCATGTTTCCTATTTTTTAACATAAATATAGTTGCAAATTCTAATTCTAAATTTTGTTATAGAAATAATTGTTACTTGTTTTACAGATTAAATGATCATAGTTTACACAATGTGTAGCATCCTGTACTATCCCCTCTTACCTCAGTTATTTGTGGAAATACCTTTCTATACAAATATCCCAAGAATGATTGTATTTTTTAGAATAGGATATGCAATTTGCTATTCTTTCAGGAATTTTTGTTCTTCTTAGGCCAAGAAATCTGCAAATTATACACACAAACACACAGGCACACAGACACACACACATTTGTTGTATTACATATTCATTCACAGTCTTCTGAATTTTAGTTTAAATTATAAATTCAGAAATCAATCATACCACTAATGGAAATTTTCATTTGATATTATAATGATATGCAAAAAAAGACTTTTTATTATACAATGTGAGCTACCTGAATTTTTTTTCCATTTCACAAGTTAAGGGCTCAAGTCAGTGTTCCACAATGAAACAGGAGTGAGATGAAGGCTTTTTAAATACAATCAAACATTAAACCTTAGGCATTAACTTTTCATAACTTTTTTGATAGTTTACATAATATCTATCTTCCTTAAATTTGTCTCTGCAAAATTTTAGCCACAAGTCTTTAAAACATATTTGAACCTAAAAACAAAACAACAAATACAGTATAAAACCACCCAAAATATAATATATATTAATTATCTTGAGTCAATAGTAATCAATATCTTTGACATCTGATGACCAGTTCGATGTGGTACAAGCAGACAATAACCAATATTAATAAATTAGCATAAAAATAAATTAAGAGTCTGTCCTAGGCCTACCTGGCTTGTAGCAAGGCCCCTGGCTGGCTTAGGGACAGATTAATCTTTAAACCAGCATCTAGAATCAAGGCCAGCAGTGTGTGTAGTTCTGGTGCTTCAAAGCGAGATAACATGACAGTTTAGGACTTTGACTCATGCAAATTCTGGCTAGCTTATTAATCCAGTTAGCAGGCAATCAGTTTACCAGTTAACCATGATCTATTCCTGTGTGATTTCCCAAAAGTGCATCATTCCTCAGTTCTTGAACCTTGACTGAATCAGAAGTTCACCACCTCTGCTTTCTGTAGCCCACAGTGCAAACCCAATAAGCTGTACACCTAGTAAAAGTCAAAGATGCCCCATGGTCTTAGCCTGGTGTTAGACTTTGACCATTCTGGTGCTTCTTGTAATTAGAATATGTGTTCTGTCTATGTTTTATTCTGTTATACCTCTGAGCAGGAGATTGGCTGTCCAAGTTCTGGACTTGGATATTTGACAAGTAGTAATTGTCATGCACAAAACTAAAACTTAATGTGTTTTAGTGTCTTGCAGTTTTAGCCCAAATATTTTTCTTGGTCATAATTTATAACGATGATTTTTTTCAACTCTTAATTAATTCAATTTTCTCCCTACCCAATTGCAGAAATCCCAGAATCTCAAAGCCACTTTCATTTTCAAAGAAGAATACTTAACACATAAACATCATAATTGAGTTACTAATAGCTTTAAAAAATCTGATTTATTACCTGTATAATTAATATTGAGTTATATCAGCTTTTAGAGTGAATATTTGATGTAACTTTCCCCTTGAAATTTCTTCCCTGATAAGATCTGCCAATGTAATCTAAATTTTGTGCTCTGACCACCTATACTAACTCACTTCTAAAACTTTAACCTATCAAATTTCATTTGTTTGTGTGAAATATTTATTGTGTTGAAAGTGTATGAATCTTTTCTTCTATATTTCCTATTAGAACATAATCTTTTGTGAAAATATCAGATGTCTGTCATTGCTGCACTCTTGACTTTCCCTTTCTTTTCAACTATCATAGTCAAAGGTATACCAACCCTGGATCTTGAAAACTGTCAGAAATTATGACCACTGGAGTTTGGATATTGTTTTGGTGAGTCCCCAAAGGTTCATATGGTAGAAGCTTGGTCTAAAATGTTGTGGAGATGGAACTCTTTAGTGATGGGGCCTACTGAAAGATAATTAAGTTATGGGACAATCCCTTAAAATGAAATTAATAAAGATTTTATAAGACTGGATTAGTTTCCAGGAGAATGAGTTGTTGTAAGAGAAGCTAAGCCCCCCTCAGTCTCTAAATTCCCATTCCACGTGTGTTACCACTTTCACATATACTCCCACTCTGAGTGATGCTATCCAAAATGAAGCCCTCATCAGAGTTCACTGGCATCATGCTCCTGAAAAAGCAGAAGTGTGGGCTAAAACACCTTTAATATCTATGAAGTATTGATACTTGAGTATGTTGTTATAGCAATGAAAAACAGACTAAGACAATGACCCTTGGGATTATGAATCACTTTTCTGATATGGTCAATCATATTAATTTTCCATTGTCATCAAGGCATAGATAGAGAAACAGAATCTGTGTCTTACATTGTCATAATTTTCATACCGTGCATCATCGTCCTCTATCTCTCAGAAAGAGGAGTGGGAGTTCTTTTATTTTGTCTTTCTTTGTCTCCTGCACTATTGAAGAGATTTTTGCTTCATCTGAAATTGCAATCTCAATATCAATAATGAAGTTTTGCTAGATTTCAACAGTTGTAATTTTATCTAATCTTTCCAAGTTCACTAGCATACAAGTCAATCTCATAGTCAAACCTTCAAAGGAAGAAAGCACACTTTGTATTGTGTACCCAGCTTCTTCCCTTTCCTTTCCTCCCCATTTCTCTTCTCCCCTACTTTCCTTTCTTCTCTCCCTGCCTCCTTTGATTTTTCTTTCCTTCCCTCCCTCCATTTTTCCTTCCTTCCTTCCTTCCTTCCTTCCTTCCTTCCTTCCTTCCTTCCTTCCTTCCTTCCTTCCTGTTTTCTCTTCCATCTTCTCCTCCCCACTCCTTCTTTTCCCTTTTTGTTTCTTCCTCTTTCCCTCTTTCCCTCTCTCCCTCTTTCTCATCTCAGCAGGCACATTTGTTTCAGCTTTGAACTAGGAATGGACTGTATAGGTTGAGGCTGCCGTCAGAGATGAATATGATAGCAAGATGACGGTAAGCACCCAATGCCATCTGCAAAATCCCAAAATTCTCCTGTTCCAACCTGCTCCAACTCTACATTTACACCACTCATAGTTGGTACTCAGTGGTTTTGCAGTGTCTGCACCTGCTCTGTGAACTTAGCTGGATCTTTCTAAAGCCAATCCACCATGGTTTGCAGTATCCACAGTATCTTCTGCCCTACGGTGACCAGGATGCCTTGCAACCTCATTCTGTACAGTACAACAATAGTCACGGAAATATCAGGAGCAGTTAAAACCTGCATATATAGCCCATGGGTGCAGTAGGGAGCCTGAATCTTCATTACCCACTCATCATCTTCCAAGGCCTTGATGCTAAAAAATGAGAGTAACTTTATGCAGGATATACTTCCTTGTTCTCTTCACCAAACTACATAATGAAAATGATTTTGATTTTTATATGTTAACCTTCTTACCATTAAGAGTGGCATTACTTTGAATTTACAAACAATTTTCTGAAAGTGTCACCTTAACATTAATGAGTGTATTAATCAGCTTCCCAGTACTACTATAACAAAATACCCAAGATAATTATCTTATAAAGGGAGAAGCTTTGTTTTGGATCACAGTTTTGGAGGCTTCAGTCCATGGTTGGTACTTTTGGGCCTGTGAAGAGGCATGACATCATGACAGAGTCCAAAGCAGAAGATAATCATTCATCACACAGCTGGGACATTATGGACAGAAGCAGTTTGAGAAACTAGGATCTCAAAATCCCCCTTGAAGAATGTCCCCTAAGACTTAACCTCCTTCCTCTGTCTGTCACTTTCAAATGCCCCAGCACTTCAAAATAGTGCCACAGATTAGGGCCTCAGCTTTTAGTACATGGGTCTTTGGGAAACATTCAAGATCCAAACTGTAGCAATGAGTCTTTTTCTTTCAAAAATATGTGATGTATTTTCCATTTATTAGATTTTTTTGTCTTTTGGTAAAAAATTAGAATTCTTGTGGCTCTTATATCTTTTTCAAATGTTTTATTTTACTAGCTCTATATTTCAGTGTATTATAGAATTTGTCACATAAATAAGTTGTTTATCTTCTAAATTTTTTGCTACTATATAGAAATATATTAGCAATTTACTAAATTTGTATTATTTTTGTGATGTCTCTTCTACACATTCTTATTAGTTCTAGTGTCTTTAACTTTTAGCTTTTGTAGGTAGGACTTATATTTTTTAAAAAATAGTTATGTGTTATTTCTTTGTTCCTAGTATCAATACATAAATTTTATTATTTGTGCCTTTAGTATTAACAATGACTGCAAGAATGAGGATGAAAAACAACGGTAACAGTGAGTTATGAGATTGCAGGAGATAGAATTTATACAGTTGGTAGTTTCTGTAAATTATGAAACTTTTTATAAAGAAATAATACTTATTTTTTTAGAGTATTTGCTGTGTGCATACTTTCTTCTCCTTCAATAATTAGATACAGGAGAGTACATCTATATTTTTTTAGACTCAACTAAAAAGTTGACTGAGTAAACTAAAAAAGGATTTTGTAAAAAGAATATTTGCATAAAACAAAATCTACAAACAAATGTAGAAAAGTTTCAGGATGTAAGATCAATATACAGAAGATTTTGTTTCCATGTATCAATAGTGACAATTTAAATGTGAAATTAAGAAGACAGCTGTTTTTCAGTAACAATAAATAATGTAGTAGGCAGATGTTTAATAAAAAGCACAATGAATTATAAAAATTATAAAGTTTTGATGAGGAAATTAAAGGAAAGCTAAATAAATGGAGAAGAGCTGACAAGTAGAACAAGGAAATAAACTTAAAAACAAAATATAAATATATTTATAATCAAGTAATTTTTAGTATGATGGCAAAGAAATTAATAGGGTAAACTTTACTCTTTAGTCAATTTTATCGATACCCTTTTTTCTGTATTTTTGATGTTGTGCAACATGTGTTTTAGTGCTGTGTGTGTGTGCTTCTCTGTGTATATAGGTTTCTTTTTTCCCTATCAAGTTCTTGAAGTGCTAGTATATGACCATTTTATTATTTTTATTATTTCAAATGCTGGTTATTATCTGTACATTTTCAGTATGACATATTCACCTTTATTTAACTCTGGAAACTTTCATTGATTTTTTATTATTCTCTATATTCCATTTATTTATTCTTCTGGATTCCTAATTGAACAAAATTGAACCATTTTTATCTCATACAGATTGTCTCTTATTTTATACTTTTCCCCTTCATATTATGATGCATTTTTAAAAAGATTATTTGTTTTCTATTTAAATTCACTAATTTGATCTCCATCATTGTCTATTCAACTGTTTATTTTACTGAAGATGTTTTATTTTCTGTTTATATTCTTGGAAGTTTTCTTAATACATTGCTGATAATTTGTAGACACACATTCTTCTTAGCCATTAATGTTATAAATTTATTTTTAAAAATCAAGACTAATATTCTAGAAGAGATGCATATAACCTCAATGTTTGTATTTATCCACTTTTTTTCTGGAAACACTTTCTACCTTAAGGATGACATGATATGTGACTATATAGTTGTCTCTTAGAGACTTTTGACATGCTCTTTTTCACTCCTTGTCACTGTCAGTATTTTCCATGGAGTTATATACTTGATCCTGTACTCTCATTATTTAATCACTTTTCTTAAGTGGGGTTAAAGTAAAGGATTGCTATCTTTTAATAAGTACCTTAGAGGCTATCTGAAAGTTGCTTATCATTTGCTTTAGAAAATGGATTGGTTTCCTAAGGCTTTTTTTAAGTATAAAAAGTCACTCAGTAGCTAAAATACCTTCAGCCTCCCAATGCATAGAAACAATAACTGTGAAATTCACTTTTCTCAATACAATTCACTATATTTCCATGTTTTTAGAGATGGAACTTTCATCTTACAAACAATGTCAGAGAAGGGGAATCTAGTCACAGTTTAATAGAAGGCTCATTACCCTATCTCCTCAGTAGCATGACGTATAGTCAGAAAGCTCATCCAGAAGATGCACTATTGTAATGTTGAGCTTCATAAGTGCTCTGATCCTCCCTAGAGAGTTGCACTTTCCCTTGACTGCTCACAACTTTTTGG
>RJWT010012957.1:0-22068 GCA_004365215.1 Cuniculus paca | reverse complement strand
CGCCCCGGCTTCACCCACCTGGCGCCCCGCCGCGCCTGCCCGCGTCACGGCACGACCCCGCGAGCCTCAGCCCCGCAGCGCGGCGGCGGCGCCCGGAGGTCCTGCTCGGCCGCCGGCCCGCGCGCGGCCTCGGTCCCCGCCGGCGAACCTGTTGCGCAGCCAGTCACGGGCGCTGGGCTCCGCCGGCGCCGCCTCAGCCCCACGCCAACATGGCGGCCGCGGCCTCCGCAGGAAGCCGGGGGGCGGGGAGGCGGCGACTGGCCGAGGACTGACGGCCCGCCCGCCCGCCGGGCACCGGCTCTCCGCCCTCCAGAGCCCGCAGTCCCCGGCGCCGCTCCTCACCCGGAACCGGAGGCGCCGCGCCTGCGGGCCAGGTCCCAAGGCTCGCGTCGCCTCCCGGAGCCCGCGAAGCCCCGGCCCCAGCAGCGCTTCCCGCAGCTGCGGCGGCCCACCTGGCTCCGCCTCCCCGAGGTGACACTGGGCTGGGCGCCGCGCTTCCTGCCACAGCGGAGCCGGGCTGTCAGGAGGGCCCGCGGCGCGCCCCGCGTGGGCTCGCTTCTTGAAGCTTCCTCGATCCGGGGTCACCAACGCCGGCAGGTGGGGAGCGGCTGCTCCCCATCCCGGGGTCTCTCGCAGGCCTCCCTTTAGAGCCCACGGCTCTAAAGGACATGCCCTTGCCCAAGGGCCATCCTTGCCCCTAACCCACAGAAGGGCCAACGAGGACGCGCTCGGGAGGATCACCCTCCGTCCCTAGTCCCGAGCTCACTACCTGCAGGAGCTCAGCGCTCCTCTCCACCCCATAGCCACCCTACAGGTGACACTCAAACCCACAGCATCTTTTTCCTGCCTTCAAAGTCCTCGAAGTCCACAGTAACCTTAAACCGCCTTAAACCCCAGTAACCACCACGCACCCAAGGCTCACCCTTGACACCCTTCCGTAAAGGGAACAGCTTTCTTTTGGTTATGGAAAGGAAGTCAATAGTTCCTCGTGAACAAAACTGGTGTCTAAGACCCAAAATTTCTATTGGCAGTTTGAGGCAGGGTTGGGACTGAGCTGATGTGCAAAACTCATGCCCCTATGACTTCTGTTGGTATGGGAGAAATATGGACAAATCGAATGACCCCATGGCTGTTCAGTTTTTTTACCAGTTGGGGCAGGTGAAGGCAGAAAGGCTTAACTTGAGAGCGACAGCCACAGTGCCCAGGCCTCTGAACTGGCCAACCAGCTCTAGGGAAGAATTCAGCGAACATCAGTAGCGATAAACAGGCTTTTCCCGCTCTCACACTCAGTGCTTTATCCAGCTCTTCGATTAGGACCTGACCAAAACCTGACAGACAGGCCTTGAGTTTCACTGACACGGAGACGTTTGACTCCTTAGTATCAGTCTAGGCAGTCCCTCACTTCCTGAGGACCAGTCACTATGTCCCCCTCTGCAACCACGCAGCCACTCTTGAGCACTAGTGTTCACCGATAAATTGTGGTGTTACCTTTCTGAGCCCATATTCAAAGACCAAGCCTCAGAATCCTTTTCCACATCGTTTATCAGTGTGTCATTTGTGTTTTGAGGTTCTAAACTTGGTATAATTCCTCCTGAGCCTCGTTCTCTCTGAAAAAGATGCCATATTCATAGCGGAATAAAAACAATTTATTGAAAGGGATATTTACTAAAAAAAAAAAAAAAAGAAAACCATTAAAAAGGCTCTCTAAAAGAAACTAAAATGCTGACAACCTCTGATAAGAATGGGGTAGGGGCTGTACCCATGCCTGCAATATCCCAAGCACCAAAACGACTATACTGCAGGGTTCCATTCAGAATTTTGAGGTTGGTAGGTTCGTTTTACTGAGTCACAGCTGCCAATGGAAAAACCTCTAATTATCTATTGTTTCTTGCCCGTATGTGTAATTCAGGGATGGATTTGGACAATATTAGGCATTTAGTGATTAGATATAAGAAATGAGGGATGAAAAGGAGTAAAGGATTCTCATTTTTCTGTTTTCTGAGTTGGCGTAGATAATAGTAGTTCTATTCAACCAGATAAAGAATGGAATATAGGAGGGACACATAGTTCTTGGAAGTGGCCAAAGAAATAATCTCCTTGCTCCTTTTGCTGCTTCTAGATCATTATTTTCTACTCACGTATAAAAGTTCTTCTCTTTAGACACTAACAACACCCATTCTCCCCTTCCTCAATCCTTATTCCTACCATTTACCTCTTCCTGAACATTCATAGTTTACCTGGAATAGTTGGTCCTCTCCACCCAGCATGTCCATCATGCTTAGTGTCTGTAGGTATTCGTGATTCACACAGGTGGCGCAGCCACCATCCAGTTCATTGACTTCCTCTTCTCAAGGACAGACCTTGAAACTGTATCTGTAAATTTCCTCCTTAGTATTTCCTAACTCTTACCACCTCCTTCTCCCCCGGTGCTAGCAGAAGATGAACTACCAGGAGGTGCTAAATCCTATCTAAGACACAGAGTCATTCTTGTCAGTTCCATAGAATGTTAGTAATAAATACAGAATGAGAAGTTTGCAGAGTTGGGGAGTGGTCAGTGTATGCTACATTTCTCTTTTCCTGGTTCTGCAGTGATAGAGGATAGATTCTTGGGCCTAGGAATGGAAACGAAGCTGGACACCTAGCCTTTACCATGGGCACATTTACTGTCAATCTGTTTTCCTCCAATGCATTAATGCTACTCCCCAAGCATTTATGGTGGTACTTTGATACTCATCGTTAATTGATTCCAGGAGGCATTACGAGTCCAGTACCAAAAACAAGTACCAAATTGTTTTGGCTGGAAAGGGTAACCACTCACAAGGCAACTGACACCGACAAATTCTGCCTTGCATGCCAAGTACCAAAGAAGTAATGAGGCAAAATTTTCACATCAAAATGTGTCACGTATCAAAGTCAATGAGTTTCAAAGCATTGGAGTACCGAGGTATGACTGTATACCCTAAAGTCTATCAATGTCCCCTTCTGTTTTCTAAGATTCCATCCTTCACCCCATTCTTACCAGTTTACCTTCAAAACAAACCTGCAATGCTGAGAAGAGGCTACAGTAGATAGAAGCTGTCATTCCAGGCTCCGAGCAATCCATAAAATAAATATACAATCTCACAGAGTAGGAAGCCTATGAGAACCTGGAGCTCATGTTTTATGTAAGACTTTTCCCAGCGACAGATCACTTAAGACAGTGCTGTAATTTTAGTTTTAAACAAATAATTTATAAAAGTATTAAGAGAATACAGGTAACAGAAATGATCTTTTTAGAAATTCATTTAAAAATTTTATTAGTACATTTTTGCAGTACATAATGATTCCATTCATTGTAGGGAGTTGGTACATATGCAGAACACATTTCAATTCTTTTCTTTTCCCCTTCCTTCCACCCGCTTTTCTTTTCTTTTTCTTTTGTGCCAGGATCAGATTTATTTACTTTTATAAGTCTTTATCAAGTTAATCATCATAAACACACATTAATAGCCAAACCAATAGGCAAAAAAAATAGAACACATAAAATAATTCTATTAAATCAGGGTATACTTTAGATGCATTGGCTATGCTGGGATACAGTAACTTTTTTTTTTCTTTTTTCAATTGTCTTTTATTTTGTACTTTATTTATATACTGGATTTCTCATTTAAGAGAAACCATGTGCTAGCTAAGCTTGTGTGTCTGATATACTTCACTTACAATCTCAAGGTGCACTCATTGTCCTACAAATGATTCGAGTTTGTCCTTCTTCACAGTAGAGTAGTACTCCATTGTGTATAAATGTCACGTTTTCTTTATACATTTATCTGTTGATGGCAAATAGGCTGTTTCCAAGATTTAGCTATTAAGAATTACACTGACTTTAAACATGGGTATGCCTGTATCACTGTAGTATTATGTCTTTAACTCTCTCAGGAAGATACCTGAAAGGCAATAGGTGGGACAAATGGAATTTCTACTTTTAGTGTTTTGAGGCCTCTCCATACTGATTTCCATAGTGGTTGTATGAGTTTATATTCACACCAACAATGAAGAAGGGTACCTTTTTCCCTGCAACCTCTCCAACATTTGTTATTATTTGATTTTTTGAGATTGCCATTCTTCCTGGAGTGAGATGCAATCACGCTGTTTTTTTAATTTGCAAGAGATAGTCTTAATTTACCCAGATATTTATCACTTATGGTACTTATTCTTTCCCGAGGATCAGTTTTCATTCAGTAATATTTTCCTTAGCAAAAAACTTCCTTTACCATTTCTTATAGTACATTGTAGTACAGGTATGTTGGCCACAAAATCTTTTCATTTCATTTTATCTGAAAATGTTATTTTTGCCTTCCTATTCAGTGTTTCTACTAGATATAGAATTCTGAGTTAACAGATTTTGCTCTTCTTCTCCCCCTCCTCCTCCTTCTTCTCCTTTTTTCTTTCAGCATTTTATTATATGTGCTGCTGAAGTGAGCACTCTTTCAGCACTTTAAAGACGTTTTCCCATTCTCTTCTGGCCTCATGGTTTCTACCAAGAAGTTGGCAGTTGATCAGATCACTGTTCCTTGATGTACAATTTATCATTTTACTCTTACTACTTTCAAGATTTGTTCTTTAAACAATATTTGGCTTTAGATAATTTGGTGATGATGTGCATCAACCTGACTTTTTTGTATTTATTCTGCTTCATTAATCTTATATCTGCAAATTTCTGTCCACCACATTAAGATCTGGCTCTGCCACTCCTGATGCACAGGCTATCTCAAGCTAGGAGCACAGAGTGACGGGAATACACTCCTTTTACGGTCTATCTTTGGTGGAAGTTAGTCTGCCTCTATTGTCACCACCGTGCTTTCTAGCCAGGTGACTGTTTAGTATCCTAGAAAAAACAGCCTCACAATCTCTCCATACCACTCTAAACACACATGTTTATACACTCTCATATTGATTCTGTCCCTTTTCAGAAATAAGTGAAAAATAAAGTTTGCCCCCTTTTGAGTTTCTTTTTTCCTCCAGGTTGAGGGTATCTTAGTGTTTGATCATAAGAGCAAATGGGGCATGGCGGCACACCTGCAAGACCAGCACTCTGGGAGGCTGAGGCAGGATGATTGTCTATTCAAGCCTAGCCTGGGCAACTCAGCAATTTGAGACTGTTTTAAGTAAAAAAAAAAAAAAATTAAAAAGGCTGGAGATGTAGGCCCTGTGCTTCATCTTCAGTAGTGGGGGGCGGGGAGCAGACATAAAGTAAGTAGGGCGTTTAGGGTCCAGAAAAAGGCCTAGGCCTTCATTTGACATGTACTGTCAGTCTATTAATTGAATGTTTGTTTTCATTAAGTAAGTAGTTGTTAAGAAATGCCTATGTTCTTAATTCACAGGAATAGTCAAGTAGGACAAATTTTCTTCTTGACCCTTTTCTTAGTTTCTTGATCTCTCAGACCCTATTCTGAATCTGGAGCGAAAAAAGAAGTGACAAGGTAAAAATGGGAGTGACTGAAAGAAAAGGGAAGGGAAATTCCCAACCCTGGCAGGGAAGGAAGGAGCAGTCCCATTTTGGGCCACTTGTGTTGTTTATAACTTAAGACTCTGGCTTTATGCCTGATGATACCAGAAAGGCAGTGCCAGGCAAGCTAAAGAGGGAAGCTCGCCCAGACCTGGCCCTGGGCCAGAACTGCAGGGTGGAGCCAAAGGCCAGACTGGGTGAGGTATGGAGGCCCTGGACAAGGCATGCTCATTCATGACCAGAGCGGCTGGGGTTCCCAGGATGCCAGGTGTAGCTCAGCGAAAGGGAATCCAGTCTGTATTTAAGAGTCAGACATGCTTCCTGTCTGGCATGTATGCCCCGCTGTCTGTTTATTTCATTGCTACTGTCTGCAGACAAACCTGGAGTGATATCAGTTCCTTTCTTATAGTAGTCAAACTAATAATAAAGTAGCATTTTGTACTCTACAGAGTTTGTGTTTTTGTTCGTGTGTGTGTCTGTGTGTCTGTGTGTCTGTGTGTCTATATGTCCATGTGTGGTGCTGGGTATGGAACCCAGGGCTTTGTGCACGCTAAATGCATGCTGTACCACTGAGCCATGCCCCCAGTCCTTCATTTTTAAAATTTTAGTTAATTGTTACAATAATCCTGGGAATTAGAAAAAAATTCTGTTTGTGATTGTCATTAAAAAAAAAAAGGTAATATCAGGCTTTGGGGGAATTTTCCCACACCTAGTTGTGATTTTCTTTTTTCTCCTTTCAGAGAGAAACACAGGCCATGCTATTCTGGGTCCAGAAAACAACAGTGCTTTACTTTAAAATACACAATGGATCAAATGGTTTTGTACTGTTTGGCCCAGCCTGATCAAACAATTTTTTTTTTTTTTGGCTCCAGGGATTGAACTCGTAACCTCGTGCTTGGCGGGCAGGCGCTTAGGCCACTGAGCTAGATCCCTAGCCCTTGTTTTTTTGAGACAGGGTCTCACTATGCTGTTTAGACTGGCCTTGAGCTCACTTTGCAGCCCAGGCTGGTCTTGAACTCACAACGATCCTCCTGCCTCAGCCTCCCGAGTGCTGGGATTACAGGTGTGTGCCACCAGGCCAGGCTGATCAAACATTTCTACTGCTAGTGTTGCCGTTTTCTTCTCCCTACGTAAGACAGTATCTTAAATCCAGTGAAATTTAAGAAAGATAACTGCTCTTCTCCATGCCTTCTGAGACGGGACAGAGCGCCCTTTGTCCTGGAGCCAGGGGCAGAACACTATTGCAGGGTAAACCACAGGCAAATGTGAGGCCACATGTTGATTGTTTAAATGATATGCTTGAAACTTGTCCCGTCCTGACTTCTCTTATGAAAACAAGATGAACAACTGAAAATTCAAGCCATGAAATTACAGCCCACAGTGGGGTCAGCAACGTCAAGCTGGTCATCATCCTCATCTGCGCCAGAGAAGAACGGCCAGATGAGGAGAACTTTCTGCCTTGGGACTAAGATGGAGTTTAGGATTTGGGTACCTAGCGCTGTTCACTTCTGCTTTTCCTTTTGTGTTGTCTCCATCCAATGAATGTGCTTCTTGCCCCTTTGCGGTAGTACCTAGAGTTTAGGGGTGCTCGGTTCAGTAAAACCATGTAGGAGAGCAAGAAAGAACAAAATAGACTGCTTGCAAATTAATTTAACCTCAGCAGCCATTCATCAACAGCTGGCTACTTTGGGCTGTTTTTATACACGTATTTCCTTATGCAGTCTAGGATTGAACCTAGGTCTGTGTACATGCACGCAAGTGCTGCACCACTGAGCTCCATCCCAAGCCCTTTGGATATTTTTATAAATGGAAAAATCTGAGTGTGCATGTACGTGTGTGTGTGTGTGTGTGTGTGTGTGCAGTCTCTAGTCCTTATAATAACCTATGGCAGGTACTGTTAACCTCATTTAACAGAAAAAGAAACGGAAATTTAGAAAAGTTGGGTTTTTTTGTTTGTTTGCAGCACCAGGGATTGAACTCACGATCTTGCACTTGTCAGGCAGGCGCTTAGACTGCTGAGCTAGATCCCCAGCCCTGTTTTTGAGACAGGGTCTCACTATGCCATTCAGGCTGGCCTTGAGCTCACTTTGTAGCCCAGGCTGGTCTCGAACTCAGAACGAGACGCCTGTCTCAGCCTCCTGAGTGCTGGGATTACAGGCGTGAGCCACCACACCCGGCTAAAGTTGGGTATTTTTTCATAGCTACATACTGAGGAAGTGGAAAAGCTAGAATTTGACACTTGGTTTTTATAGCCATCAAGAACATGTTCTCTCTATTCTACAGTACTTCCATTCACTACATCACACCTGATCAGTAATTTCTCCTGTTTTGTATTAAATGTACATGAGCGAGTACAAGTTTTAAAAATAATTTCTATTGGAAGAACAGTGGTACCAAATATAAAGATGCAAATGTTAGAAATATTAGGTCAAGTTTCCTCTTACATTCAAACACACTATGTGAGTTCTGGGAGTCCGTGATTCCTTCTGAAGTAAGGGCCCCAAATTCTCTGTGTGGCCATGAATTTCCAGGGTGTGACTTAGGTGGTCATTTTCCTTGGATTCCTGTAAGAGTCATCCGTGTAACTCACATAACTCTTTAGAAAATAAAAAATCCACCCAACCATTTGAAGAGGAGGGGGTAGCAATGGTCTTAAAGATGTGTATATCATCTGACCAATTATGAGTTATACATAACTCATTAAATGAACGTTTTGCTATTCGTGACCATTTGTGTTGACCCAAAATAAATTTAGTAAGGTTAGATAACTCAGAATACTTAGAGAACTGGGCATGGTGGCACACACTTGTAATTACAGCACTCGGGAGGCTGATGCAGGAGGATCACCTTGAGTTTGAGGCCAGCCTGGGCTACATAGTGAGTCCAAAGCCAGTCTGAATTACATAGCAAACCCTGTCTCAAAAAAACAATTTAGAAAAGCTTCATCACATTCCAAATAGGCAGTTTAGGGAAACTAAAATCTTACCATCTGTAACTGATTTTTAATTCTGTGAAATAATCATACGTGATTACTGACCATTTTCTATCATAAATTTGCCACTTCCTAGATTCTTTGTTTTATTTTATTTATTTACTTGGGCTTTTTGAGACAGGATTTTACTATCTAGTCAGGTTGTCCTTGAATTTACTAGGTACTCTAGTCTGGACTCAAAATTGCAATCCTCCTGCCTCAGTTTCCCAAGTGCTGAGATTATAGTTGTGTAATCATGTTTGGCAAGTTCCTAGGTTTTTATATAAATAAATCATACAAGATAATTTCCTCTTTTTTTTGAACAATGTTGTAAATACATTTGTTAAATACACAATGTTAAAATACACTTTAAAGCATCAGAATTTTTAGCATACTTCAAAATAGTCTTCTAGAATTTATTCATTTGTAGGGGGAGGAATTTTTAAAGTTTCAAGCCATGTAATATTTGAGAGTTTATCTATTATCTAATTTTCATCAAAAAACACAATGCAAACTGTGTAAATGTCATATATCCACTTATCTGTCCATCCCTTACTCTGTTCCAAAATAATTTCAAATCCTATTTTCAATTCTATGTTGTAGAAAATGTCAGCATTGTTTTGGCACTTAAAGTCGTTGTCCAAATTTGGTGGTAGATGCCCATAATCCGAGTACTCCAAGAAGCAGAAGCAAGAGAGTCATAGGTTCAAACCCAGCCCAGGCAACTTAGTGATTTAGTGATATCCTGTCTCATAAACAAACAAACAAACAAATATATAAATAAATGTAAAAAGTTCTAGAAATATAACTCAGTGCAAAGGTTCTGGGTTCCATTCCCAGTACAAAAAAAAAGAGAGAGAGAGAGCAGAAAGTTGCTAACCAAATTGTCCATATTCAGCAAACCTTAATAATCTTCAATAGTCTTTCTTTCAAAATTCAGTTTTTTCTTCTTCAGAAAAAAGTTTTTATTTTTCTTTGTGTTAGCCATACAACATTATATAAACATTGATTCTAAATAAATTGAGAATTACATTCAAATTCTAAATAATACAGTCATACCATTTCAAACAAACCAACTTCTTTTAGTTTCCTTCTAGGACTTCTGTACATGGATATGTATTTGTCTGTAATCATAGTGTGACATAATTTTAGAGCTTTTTCACTTAACCTTTTGTAATAAGCAATTTCCATAATAGCATATTTCTTATATTTTTCCTAATTTTTACAAAAGTGCATACTATCTATTGAATGGGATACCATAATTCCCTTAATGAGTTTTTGTTATTAACTGTTCCTAAGCTCTATGTGTGTGTGTGTGTGTGTGTGTGTGTGTGTATGTGTGCACACTCATGTGGTACTAGGAATTGAAACTAGAGCCTTTGCACTGAGCTATATCCCAGGTCCTGTTTTGTTTGTTTGTTTGTTTGAGACAGAGTCTCATTAAGTCTCTAGGTGCCCAGGTTGGCTGGAATTCTCCTACCTTGGCCTCCCAGAATACTGGAATTACAGGAATAGTGGAAAGAAGTTAGGTCAGTGGAGGCCTGCACTAAAAGGGGAAATTGGAGTCCCAACCCCCTCCTGTCTCTCTCTTTGTTTCCCTGTCACCATGAAATGTGTGGGCTTCTTCTGTAATACATTCCCACCAAGCTGTATGGTGGTGTCACAGCCACAAATCAACAGGCCCAAGTGACCATGGACTGAACCCTCTAAAACTATAAACCAAAATAAATTTTTCTTTTACAAAAGCCAATTATCTCAGACATTTGTCACTGTGACAAAAATCTAAGATACTTTCTTTTGGAATAATTCTCAGAACTTTAGTCAGGGAGTGATTGATAGTATCTATAAAAATATATTAATTTATTCTGCCATAGCAGTGAAGGACTACACAGTTCCACTGCACCATCCTCAAAACTATATTTCATCAACCTTTGAACTTTAATAGGCAAAATGATTCTTTGATTTCATTTGTTTTTCTCCTATCATTACTGAAATCAATATTTTAATACTTCATATTATATCATAAAAAATTTCTTTTGTGTGGTACTAGGGATGGAATCCAGATCCTTCACACTAAACTACATCCCCAGCCCTTTTTTAATTCCTTGTTTTAAGACAGGGTCTTGCTAAGTGTGTTGGTTACTTTTCTCTCGTTGCTGAGACAAAATACTTGATGCCCAAAATGAAAGTAGGAAAGGTTTATTTAGCCTACAGTTTGTGGAGGTTTCAGTCCATAATCAGATGGCTCCAAGGCAGAGTGGTGCATGGCAGAAGGCAACACTTCATGGCGGCAGAAAGCAGCACAAGCAACAAGAACAAAGGAGAGGAGCACAGAGAGAAGACTCTGTACATTATATTGTATGTAGGCCACACCCACTTGTGTGTAGCACTCACATCCATAACTCCAGCATTGAACCATGAGTCATTCACAAACTCTAGAAGGCTGCCTCCATGACTACATGAGGCTTTGGGGGGGACATCCAGACAAAACCATCACACTAAGCTGCCCATCCTGAGCTAAAGAGAGAGCTTTGCCCAGGAGCTTCCATCTTGTACATTAAGGGCTCAGTTTCACATCTGAGCATGAGAGTTCTGTCCCTGTGCGATCCTGATTGAAGAGCAGGTGGACAGATATAGAAGGCCTCATGTGGTGGTACCTAATTTCTTCACCTAAAACCCAGATTTCATTATTTGCCTTCACCCCAGATTTGGAATACTTTTCCTAATTTTAAAAAATTGCATTAAATATATAAAAGTGTGTTGTACATGAATACTTACATAAGATTTTTCTGAGATGGAAAATTAAGGAACTAATATGCTCAGAGTTAAACTTCCCAAATATAAAATTGCAAAATGAAAAATAGGAAAAAATTACTTTAAAGAAATGGAATGGCAACCAGGCCTGCTGGCACACGCCTGTAATCCCAGCACTCGGGAGGCTGAGGCAGGAGGATCGTTGCGAGTTGGAGACCAGCCTGGGCTACAAAGTGAGCTCAAGGCCAGCCTGAACAGCATAGTGAGACCCTGTCTGAAAAAGACAAGGGCCAGGGATTTGGCTCAGTGGCCTAAGCGCCTACTTGGCAAGCAAGAGGTTGTGAGTTCTAGCCCTGGTGCCACCAAAAAAAGAAAGAAAAAGAAATGGAATGACTCCAGGTCACAGAAAACTGTTTTTAGATGTTAAGGGTATAATCCAAAAGAAATGGAGGTCTATTAATCTGGGCAGATTTTTACAAAAATTTATCTCAGAGATAAACGTTGGCAGTGCCTATGTGTGATGCTGTGAAAGATATGTTTGATCTTCATCCCATTTCCTGCCATAAGATAGAGCTCTTAAAACCCAGAGCAATGAATGCTTTGTGTGCCACTCCAAAGAAAAGGGCAGAAGATTAAGTCAGTCACCAACGGCCAGTGATTTAACCGATCATGCCCATGTCATGAAGCCTCCATAAAAACTCGAGGGGACCAAGTTCAAGAGCTTCTGGGTAGGGCTGAGCATGGTGGCACAAGCTGTAATCACAGTCCTCAGGAGGCTGAGGCAGGAGGATTGCTGGGAGTTTGAGGCCAGCCTGAGCTACAAAGTGAGTTCAAGGCCAGCCTAAACTTCATGGTGAAACCCTGTCTCAAAGAAAAAGCTTCTAGGTAATCGAATAGGTAGAGGCTCCTGGAGGGCAGATACCTGGAGCCTGGAGAGGCGTGGAAGATCTGTGTTCCTTTCCACATACTTTGCCCTACACATCTTTTCCATCTGGCTGCTCAACCGTACTCTTTATTACATTCTTTATGATAAATGAGTAAATACAAATAAGGTGTTTCCCTGAGTTCTGAGAGTTACTCTGTCAAATTAGTTGAACCCACAGAGAGAGTCATAGGAACCCCAGTTGGCCAGAGGTTCTGGGGGCCCACACTTGTGACTGAAATCTGAGGTGATGTGCTGTCTTATGTACCGAGCCCTGAGCCTGTGGGATCCGACACTACTTCCACGTAAAGGATGTCACAATTGAACGGAATTAGAAGACACCAACGGGCGTCTGTCCACAGAATTTGTTGCAAAATTAATTGTTTATTGTATATGTGTGTGGGGAAATATTTTATTTTGTGAGAAGACAGTATGAGGAACTGAGTTTAATCTATCCTGTATCCTTACACCATCCAACTATTATCTTAGGAAGAGAAAATCTCAGGCTCATGTTTATGGTTCCATTGGCAAGGCTATATTTGATTTTTATTGTTGTTTTGTTTTTGTTTTTTGGCACCAGGAATCAAACTTAGGACCTTGTGCTTGCCAGGCAGGAGCTTGTGCCACTGAGCTATACCCCCAGCAAGGCTGCATCTGTTGAGGGGATACCACCTCTCTATTCTGAGTTCTACTAAATTTTTAAGTTACTGTCTGCTACCGGTATGATTTCAGGCTGAGCAAGCAACATTCTAATCAATATGGTTTACAAGGAAAAGTACCAGTAAAGGTTTTTTTTTTTTTTAACTGGATATCAAATTCACGACCTTGCACTTGCCAGGCAGGCGCTTATGCCACTGAGTTAAATTCCCACCCCAGCTAGTGGTTAAGTTTGAAGTACTAGTTTAGCGTATAGGACTGTGATAATTCTGAGTAAAATTAATGATCTCCGTTTGTTCATCAGCTTCTGCATTTGTTTCATGTGAGGGATGATCTCAGGTAGACTGACAAATGGGGTTTTTGAGCCAAGAAAACCATGGACCAAGGAACATGGCCTTTAGTCTGCTGGAGGGCAGAGAGTGTGACCAATTCAGCTGTATCCTATTTGCAGGACCCTAGCAGAAGTTCATTTGTCTGGGCTAAACACCCATAACGTTAAAGCCCATTCTATAAATTGCAATCTTGCTTCTAAGTACATAATCAAAAGCGTGTCATTACCATACAGTAACAACTCAGTTCACAAACAATTCAGTTTGTGAAAAGAAGTGTTCGGAAAAATTTTGCTTCCATCCATGAACTCTGCATCAGGTGACAAACACGATCTTGACCACCTTCGCCACACAAATACAAATGTGACCATCTTCCTTGCGCTGACTCATGGCCATGCTTCCTCTCATCGAAGATTGTGGTTGCAGTCAGACCTGCACACACTTTCTGTGTGTGTGTTTTTTTTTTTAACACATACAGTACTGTACAGTATTATGCAACCCAGCATGGCTCCAAAGAAAGTATGGAGGTTAAAAGAAAGTACAGACAGTAATAAAGGCAGTAAGAACGTGCAGGGCAATCGTGACCGTAACAAGAAATTGCAGAGCAAGAATGGTAAGAAGATTTTAATGAGAACAATCATTGAAGAAAGAAATTGTAGAAAAGCATGCTGGTGCTGTGACTGATCTGGCCTCAGAGTACAAAATGGCAAAGTCAACAATCTTGACTATTTTGAAGACTAAACATGCCATGAAAATAGCTGATGTGGTAAAAAAGAGTAACAGTGTTACCCAAGCAGAGGGCACAAGTGCTGGAAGGGGTGGAGAAACTTTTGTGAGTGTGGTTGAATGAGAAACAGCTGGCAGGTGATAGCATTAGTGAAACTATGATCTATGAAAAAGCCAGGAAATTTCATGATGATTTACTGCAAGAAAAGCCCTCCACAATGGAATGAGTGATGAATTTACAGCCGGTAGAGGCTGGTTTGATAAATTACACAAGAGAAGTGGCAGCCACGGTGTGATAAGACATAGTAAACCTTCCGGTTCTGAGAAGGCCACTGCAAAGCCTACAAGAAAGAATTCATGAATTCATGAAGGCAAAAGGATCCATCACTCAGTGAGGGTTCAACTGACATGAAACAGGGATCTTCTGAAAAAGATACCAAACAGAGCCTATATCACACCGGAGGAAAAGCCACTGCCAAGAACAAGACCACAAAGGACAGATTGACCCTTTTGCTGTGCTCGAACACAAGTGCTGATTGACAGATCAAGCCATTACTGGTGTAGTGGGTTAAAAGTTGGTGGTCAACTTGTAATACCAGCAGAAATGAATCAGCGTGGTGCTGAGTATAGCTGGTCCACCTGAGGACTGTTGCCAGCATAAAGAGATGTGGAGAGGAAGAGCATAGCGTTGTGGGTTCTCCTAAGTGTTATTGTTGTTTGGAGCCATTGGTTCTTCTGGAGGAGCTTGTCATGCTGGCTCCCTTGATATGAACACAGCTGTTATCATCAGAGGAGCTCAGGACCTTGTTGCTGAGAATGGCTGTGGTTCACTTTGGGGGAGCTCTGGTCCTTACTTTGAGCCTCACTTCCTGGCTCTGGAGGGGAAGATGTGTGCTGTTCTATCTCCAGGAGAAGCTTGTCACGCTGGCCTCCTGATATGAACTCGGCTGTTCTCATTGTCAGCGGAGCTCGAGACCTCATTGTCACTGAGGATGGCCGTGGTACTTCTCAGAGGAGCCCTGGTGCTCATTTTGAGCATCGCTTCTTTGCTCCAGTGCAGAATCCTCAACCTGCTGGCACAGATCCTTCACTCCACTGGCATAGACTTTCTAGCTTCCACCACTGACATTGGGGCCTTCCCAGTGCAGATCCGTGAAACAGACTTGCATGAGTCATTGTGGGCTCTAGGCCTCCAGCTGGACTCGTGCGGGGCATCTGCACGGGCTTTAGCTGAACTCATGCAGGATATTGCCATGGGATCCATGCCCTTGGCTGGATTCTCTAGGCCTTTAGTGTGTGGACAGATCTCTTTCATTTCTCATATTTATTGGGGTTTTTTTGTTTGTTTGTTTGTTTGTTTTAGTACCAGGGATCAAACTCATGACCTCACACTTGCCAGGCAGGTGCTTAAGCTGCTGAGCTAAATCCCTGGCCCCATTTCTCATATTTAACTCTTGAGTGACTATTACAAAATAATACTATAAATTATGTGTCACATATGTAACTGTTCTCCTTGCAAACAGCTGACTACAGCAACTGATGTGCCATTCCCAGACCTCTCATGCATTCAAGGAACAGACCATGAACAAGGCCACACTACCTGTCATGTGGAGGGCCAGTGCAAAAGCACGGGTCACAAGGCAACTGCTCATGGAATGGTTTGCACCCACTGTTAAGAAGTATCTTTCTGACAACTTTCTGCAAGGTGACTTCTTTTGATGGACAGTGCCCTGGCACAGCTTCCAACCTTGGTGGGTGATAAAGACACTGAGTATGACTTCATAAAGGTCAAGCCCCCTCCCCCTCAACATGACACCTCTTCTCCAGCCCATGGACCAGCAAGCTGCAGAAAGCCTAGAGGGAAAATGGGTCCTCTCAATGCTGCTAGGAGCAGGTCAATTAATGCAGCTTTCTTAAGAGAATAACTTGGCTATGTATCAGAAGTTTCCAAGCATGCACATACTCTAATCTTACATCTCTGGCGCTTAGGGCCACCACCAACCCCTGGATCCTCAGCAACAGCTGGAACTGCGCTCACTGTTTTTGCAGTCACCCCAGCATGCTCTGCAATCCCAGCCCCGCCCCTCCCCTCCCACCCGGCGCAGCATCCCATCCCGCCTTCCTTGCGTGTCTCTTGCTCCTTTCGCAGCCGCTGCCCTTCCTCTCTGCTTCTTCCTTCCTTGCCTCCCTCATCCCTCCCTGGTCTCACTGTTCCTTCATGAGAACCGTGGATAGAGACAAGGATAGGATTGCCAGGGAAAATACCAGATGCCCATTTAGGCTGGAATTTTAAATAAACAACAACAGAATAAATGGTATATTGCATGAGACAGTGATATACATTTGTTGGTTGTTTTTCTGAAGTGCAGAGGATCAGCCTTGGAACCTCATGCATTGTAGGCAGCACTTTACCACTGAGTACATCTTCAGCCCTAAATAATTTTTACAGTAAAATTTTTATACTCAAAATTATTTCTTGTTTATGTGAAATTCCAATTTAAATACATGTTCTGCATTTTTATTTCCTAAATTTAGTAATTGGATATGAGAGTCCACCAAAAAATGTATACATTTCAAGGGCTCGTCATACAAAGAAATGTCTGGAAGCTCGCAGTCACCACTTTGAACACCTCTTGCAATTGTAGAGGCCAAAAGTAACTTGTATTAGTCTCATGAAGTTGCCATACATTTAGTATTAAAATATTTATACAAGTTTTTCTTTTCCTGATGTATACATTTTTGGGGAGGAGAGAGAGACAGAGAGAGAGGCTGAGACCTGGGAATTGAATCTAAGGGTTTTGCAGTGAGCTACATTCTCAGCCCTTTGTATTTTTTATTTTGAGACAGGATCTCAGTAAGTCACTAAATTGCCCAGGTTGGGTTTAAACTTTTGATTCTCCTGCCTCAGCCTCCTCGAGTGCAGCACTACAGGTATGTGCCACCCTACCTGTCAGGACATTTTCTAAACCAGAATGTGTGTTTACTATACATGCACAGTCCTCCATTTATGATGACTTGACTTATGATATTTCTGCTCTACAATGGTGTAAAAGCCGAATACATTTAGTAGAAACAGTACTTTCAGTTTTGAAGTTTGATCTTTCCTTAGGCTAGGGATATGCAGTGTGATAACTTTCTAACAGTTTTACTGGCGGTAGGGCACCACAGCACGCAGCCATCCACAGGATCACAAAGGCACACTGTATACCCTGTAGTGTACTGTGTTGCTATAAGCTATGATGTTCAGAAGGTCAAACATATTAAATGCATTTTGGTTTATGGTATTTTCAAACTTTGATGCATTTACTTGAGACATAACCCCATTGTAAGTCCAGGAACAGCAAGCTGTGTCTTGTATGTAAAAGAGAAATTTTGGATCCTGGATCCGTTACCCTGTCCTAGCCTTGTACTGCCTACGCAACCTCGCTGAATCTCTGTGCTGCTCTAACCTTGTTGATGTTTGAGGAGAGGCTGCCCATTGGTTGGTTCCTCTTCCTGTGGGCTAGTGAAACTGATTGACTGTAAGACAGCTGCCAGAGTGACAGCCAGACAAACTGCCTTCACTGTAATTTTGTCTGCACACTGAATGGCACATCCCCAGCATCATCAGAACTGACCATCACCGTGGGGGAGGACTTGGAAAGAACCACGAAAGGAACAAAAAGAGGTACTACCCATATTTCTGGAAAAGTGCTTCCCATTCTCAGAAAAGAAATGAGTATTTTCCCCCTTATCACCTATCCTTTCCCCTTATTTATTTTACCCTATACCTATAACTTCGGGCTCCTCGATGGGTTGAGAAGTTGACTTGGAGTTTTATCTCTCACTTTTATCCTTGGCCAAAAATAAAGTGCTTCCTTACTGTTCTGTATTGGTGCTCAGTTTTATTATTGGTGATACAATTCCGAGAACTAAAAAGGACCCTGTTTAGGGAAAATTGTTAACAGTCCTCATATTTTGACAGCCACCCCACTAGATCTCTGAGGGAAAATACATGCGTGGAGAATAGACATGTTTCATTATGGACAGTAGGACAATGAGAACATCGCTCAAGTTTTGGGTCCCAGGTATGTGCCTCACAACCAACGCTCCAAGGTCCCAAACACAGACTTTGCCTGAACACTAGGCATTACTCTACCCTTGGTAAAGTCTTTTTACCACCGCATCACTGGCCTTCTGCATGCCATCATGCATAACAATAAGGACATTCTTTACTGTTTTGCAGGCTGGAAATTTGCCTCAATTCCCACTCTAATCTTCTGCTGGTCCAAGTAGAACTTCAAGGCTTAGACAAAAAGCAGGTCTTCCAGGTCCTTCTGCCCTCAGGGTCACACTGATCTTATCATAGGCAGGAATGGAAAAGGAAACCGAGAGAAAAGGAGCCATTTCTCCGTGAACCCTAAGACCATCTCCTGTCACCAAACTAGTCACTCTGAGCCCACTTCTGCAGTAGGAATTGGCCCTACTTCCTACTGGGACTGCCTCGCCCCGTTTTAGAAAGAAACACAGTAAGTCAGTTTAGACTTGCTATCTGATCATCCTTGTACCTGATCATATCTGTCATCCACCACTTTTAATGTTTAAACTCATCTCTTGCCTTTTGGACGAATCTTATCAAGCTGGCTTAGCAAAAGTCTCCCTGTCTCCTCTTAGTAATTTTCCATCCACCAATCCCCTTTGTCTGCTAGGTAACTAAATTCCCACTTGCCTGCACTGTATTTAGAGTTGAGCCAGGTCTCTTTCTCCTGCCACAGGACACCACTGTGATCGGCCCCAGAATAAAGTCAGCCTTACTGTTTATCACAAGTCACAATAATTTTTTAACAGTCCTGGCAAATACAGCCAAAGTGACCATAAAGAACTACTTTTTTAAATCCAGAGGCTTAGGTAGGAGACAGCAGAAAGGACATTCCATGCGTAAGCAAATGCTTTTAGCCTCTTAGCTCCTTGCATTCTTAGTTCCACCCTTAGCAGTGAAACCCCAGCTTGTCCTTGACCAGAATAACACCCGCCCCTGCTCCCCACAGCACTGTTTGGAGAGGAGATCCTCGCGCTCCCCCTAGAGGCTAGAGCGCGCATCTAACATTTGCGGGCAAATTGTGTAGGGGCGGCGGGGTGTTGATGCGTCACGATTACAAATCAGGAAAATAGGAGCTTTGCTTTCTTCTTCTAGGGAGCTTAGCAGAGTATTACAGATGTCCTGTCTACGCCTTCATGTATCTGCTTTTGCAATTCTTGCTTGTTCTCCTCTCGGGACTCATGAAATGGGTGATTCAGGCCACTTAGGAGTTTTCCTTTGATGTTATAACCAGAGACCCAGAGCACTCCTGGTGGGACATTCTACGAAGTCCAACCCAAGTATTTTTCCAAGTGTGTTCTGTGGACCACCTGCATAGAAATACCCTAGAGTGTTTATTTAAAATGTTTAAAAAGGATTTCTGAGCCGTGCCCCATAACCTTATGAGTCATAGTTCCCTGCGGTGAGGCAATTCTTTTACAAATTAAGGTTTAAAGACCACTGGCTATATACTTTGCTTGAAGATTTTTCCTCCATTCTGTATCGCATTTAAAATTCTACTGCATAAGCTGAGCATGATGGCACATGCCGAGGCTAAGGTAGGAGAATCCCTGCTAGTTTGAGGCTAGTCTACATAGTGAGTTCGAGGCCAGCTTGAAACTACACAGAGAGACTCTGTCTCAAAAAATCAAAATAATAAATAAAGAAACTGCATGATGCTATGATCCAACTCATCAGTTAGGATTATATATACAGTAAATTCAATATAATAACATAGTATGTCAATCTTTTACCCTGAAAATAGAATCCAACAAACACCTTTCCCTACTCAATTTTTTTTACTCTACTGAATATACTAAATATATACTAAATATATATACTAAATATACTAAATATATATATTTCTTTTCTTATCTTTTTTTTTTTCTTTTTTGAGACAGAGTCTCACTCTGTAGCTCAGGTTAGCCTTGAACTTGCTTATGTAGCCCAGGCTGGCCTTGCACTCATGGCACTCTTCCTGCCTCAGCCTCCCGAGTGCTGGGATTATGGGTGTGAGCCACCATGCCCGGCTCAAATATATATATATATATATTTTTTTTTAAATCTTATTTTGTTCTGGCTAAGAGGGGAATTATTTACTCCTTTATGCCAAAGGTAGGTTAATCCAATGTAAATCTTTCAACTGTTCTATTTTCCAAAGTTGCAGGGAGCCATCAGGAATTCCTCATAAGGAATTTATAGAACCCAGCCCACTGTGTATAAATACAATTGCTTAAAATCTAAATGTAATTTCTCTTGAGAAGCATGTTTAAAGTTTAAAGTCATAGGTTTCAATCCCCAAACATTCTGGTTTGGTAGGTCTTGGCTGGAGCCAGGAACTTTATTCAATCAAGCATCCTGAGGTGATCTTGACGTAGGTGATTTTTACACTGTATTTTAAGCGACAATGCCTCATGTGCCAGAGATTCCTAACAAATATGTTTTTCCAGGCATTTTACAACCTAGCACCATATAGACCCTATAAATCACACATACTGAATGCTAACCTGAAGAAAGATAGTGGACTTGGGATGGTAAACAGAGGCCAGAATTTCACCCTTTTTCTATTGATTTTGTTGTTCACAGAAGACATCTACTCTTTTCAGATCAACACAAACTGGGCCTTCGGATGTGTCTTTGACAGACTTTAGTCACTTCCAATTGTTGGGGCAGATAAACGAGAAGGAATGTATTTAATATTTGTAAGCAGGTGGGGAAAATATTAAAGTTGCTGTTTCAACTTTACCAAGATGTTAAACCATCTTAGCACTCATCACTTATGACTATAAAACTTTAGAGATGTTGCTGGGACAAGTGGCTATTTGGGAAAAATAAACTTTCATGTGGAAAATATTGCTTTTTAGTATTTTAAATTAAAATTTTGCAGTCATACGAATAAAATACATAAAAATAAATACAATACTTTTTACTCAACAGGAGACTTATAAATTCAAGTCCAGCCTAAGCAATGTAGCAATTTAGTGTGACTCTGTCTTAAAATAACAAAATTTTAAAAAGGACAGGGGACACAGCTCAGTGCAAAGGCTCTAGGTTCAACCCCCAGTACCGCAAAAATAAAAGAAAAAGCACTACAGAAGCCAAGAGATCTTCCATATGTAATCTACTGATGAGATTCTTCTAGGTCTAGGTGAAATCAGTCTGAAGGAAGTCATCCAGAGAATGTTAGTTTGGACTCTTAGCTTCAGATAACAGACAAAGTCCACCTAATTTAAACAACAGGGGACAGTATGAGCTGAGAGAACCCTAAGTACAAACATTGGGTAGGATTTGAGACTCACAAACTTTAGCTCCATCCCTTACAGTTGTATTATATCTCTGCCTTCCTCTTACGCACTGAAGTCATCTCAGGCTCTGGCTAGGTCTCACTCCTCCTGAGGCTGTCTCAAGAATGAAAGAACTTTTCCTAGAAGCTTCTAGCAGGGAACTTCTGGAAGCCCCTGACAGATCTTCTCAGAGTACACTGGCCTACATTTGGTCACAAGTCCTTCCCTAGACTAATCCTTGTGGCCAGAGAAATGGCGTATGCTGATCCAGCAGGGGATCTGAGGAGATAAACGTTCTTGGAGAGGTGGTGACTTGCAAGTATCCCGTTGGGGGAGGGAAGAATTACCTCTTCACCGCTTTGTGCCTTTGGCTGTGGACTCAGTGGATTTTATTCTTATTTTGGTTGCCTGAAGTTTTTCATAGGCCACTTTCTCCAAAAAATGCTCTTGAGAACCATATCCCTTAAATTCTTGAATGTTAAAAAAAATATGTGTATCAGTCTACTGATTTTTCATGAGACTAATAGTCCAATCAGGTATGATATTTTTGGAATGTATTTTCATTTCTTGAAAGTCTTGTCTCTGGAGACTCTTGGGTTTCTGTGTAAATGTCTAATAACAGCCAGATTTTATTTCTTCCTATAAATGACTTTTATCTTTCTCACCTATTGTGCAAGGGATTATTTTACTACCATTTGCTAAAGTAAATCTCTGGTTCAATTTTTCCAATTAAACATTGTGTTCTTCTAATCTGTAAGTTTAAATGTTTTATTTCTAAAAATTCTTCTAGTTTTCCTAAACTTAGAGTTTATGTATCTTTAAACTATTTTGGTTCTGTTAGAGACACAAGTTAGGAATATAATTAATCTCTATTTTTCTGTTT
>RJWT010012956.1:0-22071 GCA_004365215.1 Cuniculus paca | reverse complement strand
AACTCTGCTGTAAAAAGTAGCACCATAGACCAATTCTAGAAGATGGGCAAGAGTCCAGCTGGCTGAGAAGGAGAACAAAGGTATCCCAGGAGGGAACAGTGGCAGGCACAGAGACAAAGCCTTGAGACAGCACAGAAAACCCAGACCCTCAAGAAGTTCACTATGCTTGGAGCACCCAGAAAAAAAGTTCTCAAGGATAGTGCTTAGGAAAAAAGTACTTTGGCAGAGATAGTTAATCATTCCTCAGTAGCTCCAGCTGTTAACTTACCCAGTTCCACATAACTAAGTTCTTAGCAATAATGACATGGATAGAAATATTGTGAATGACTTGTAGGTATCATTGTCAGGAGGAAGCTGCTGCCTTCCACTCTGCTTTTTCTCTCCCAGAGAGCTGCAACATAAAAAAACAGTGCTGGTGCAATGGAGTATTACTCAGCCATAAAGAAGAAGGAAGTCATGGCTTTTGCAGGAAAATAGATGGAATTAGACACCATAATATGAAGCAAAACAAATCAGTCTCAGAAAGTTAAATATGTTGAATTAATTAATTAAGGGGAGAAGACAGGAGACTAGAAGGCAGTCCTTCAGAGATGGGAAAAGGAGCCAGGGAGAGGGAGTAGTGGGGAAGAAAATAATCAAAATATATTATATGCACAGATCAATATACCACATCAGAGCTCATTGCTGTATATCACTAATATGCACTGATGAATTGTGTTCGTGACACAATCTCAACCATGCTGATAAGCAGGATGAGAGAAGAAATCTTCTTGGAAGGATGCCTAGACCACCGATCAGCTTGGACTTGCACCCAAGGAAACAAGAAGCTTTCCACTTGCTTGGATAACCACTTACCCTTCATCTCAACAGGGCATGCTGTCCTCCAATTAATATATCGCCAGAGGGTACCTTTCTTAGGAAGAGAAAAAGCAGTATCTTTAGAGGCTAGGCTTTTATGAGTTTCTGCCTTCGTGAAGTTTCGTTACAAAAAGTATATAAGGATTTTTACGAAAACTTCATATAGGAAGGAATTCTCTAAATGATAATTTTTTACAAATCACCCGTGGCTCTCAATATAGGTTTAGTGTGTCTTCCGTGTGCTAGTATTCTTAAATGTCTAAAGATGATAGATTAATATTCTTAATGCAATAACAGAGGCAGATTTAGGGTATAATTCCCCAAATCTGTACTGCCGAAAAGGAACTGGAATTGGTGCTTTGTTTAATACGCTGGGCTATGATTTCAGTGTGCAATTCCCAGCCTCCAGGGTAGTACAAGCTTTCAGACATTTTATTGGGTTTTGATTGAGAATATTTGCAGGGGCAATTTCCATGGGAAATATTTAGGTGATGTGTCTCAGGAGACTACAGGGCTGGCTGCAATCTCAGGTCCCCCGGGGAAGGAAATCACTAGTGGAAACATGACTATTACCAGGGAAATAGATCTTTCTGACAGGATATAAATCAGAAGCTCTGATCAGATGTGGCAATAAGAAGGCCCTTCGTTGTCCTATGAGTTCAGAGGTGCTGACCTGAACATCATCCAGCCAGGATGGCAAGGAAAACTGGCTTCCGTGCTGGAAACATCATTCTTTCTGCCCTCTTCATTGTTCAGAGGCCTCCCTGCCAACCCCTCGCAACTGGCAAAGTCAGCCAAGTCTGTCACGCAGCCTTTTCTTCCCACTGGTGGCTCCCACTTTTATATCTCCTGGCCTTCACTCCCCCAGGCATCTGAAGACTCTTATCTCAGTGAGGGCCTCTCTCCCTATCGTCTCTAAGCCCCTCTTCCCCCAGCCTCCCTTGCTGTGGCCTGGCCTTCTCTTCCTTGTGACTTTTCACCTCCTTACTCTCTCCCAGACTCCTTTGGTCCTCTTGGCACTGACCTCCTATCTGAGCATGTATCTCCTCTGCTCCAACTCCACAATGTCTTCCCTTTTTATTAGACTAGATCTGCCAGCTTCTTCACAGCTGTCCTGATCTCACACCTCATTCTCCTCCTGGCTTGGCAGATGCATTCCTTCCATTGTCTTTGGGTGTGGGCAGCACCTTTTTACTGGCGATGGTGGAGAAGGCACTGTAGCCACTCAGTACAGCTCTGCAAGCTTAGATTTCCTGCCTTTCCTCCATTTGTCCCAGCTTTTGGTATATGTGGTCCAGGAATCTGACTGGATACTTGTAACTATGTTCTCATCATTCAGGTTCATTGACTCCAGTGGTGAGAGATCAGATTGACTATAGGTGGTTCTTGGGATATAATTAGCAAGCAGTAGTGGATGCTGTCACATGGCGTAAGAGTCTAAGAAACATTATTAATAAGTCTCCTATCAATACACACATGGGAGGAAGATACTGGTGCCAAATGAAAACTGAAAAGATCAAGATAAACTTTGAAACTTCAAATATTTCACAGAGTTTTCGAGAGCCAGGCTTGGACCCAGGAACCTGTGTTCTATAGTCAGGGTGGGCTGGGTTTAGTGGCCCATATGGGTTACTGGCAAGAGTCCTAACATTTGAAATGGTCCACATGAAACCCTCTAAGAAGATAAGGTGCTTGTTCGTTAGTTCTCTAAATCCCTTGAGGAATGAGGAAACGAGATTTTCAAATGCAGGAAGCATGGCACTGAGGATAAGAACTGGTTTTCCATCACAGGTCTCTCACTACCTGCGAACCCCTGGATAAGTCACTTACTGAAAATCAGCCTACTCAATGGCGAAACATGAGAACATAAACATCTTCTTAACCAGACTACCTCAAGTCTCAGAGAAAGGTGCCAGTATTGAACCAGCTAGATGTGATCACTTGATAATTTATCTCATCTGCGATGAGCAGGAATCCTATCTACATCAAATGGTAGAAGAATTATTTGCTTTTTCTCTGCTATAGCACTGTTAGGATCGATCACTAAATAATATCCACGAAAAGCCCATTGCATATCATGAAATGCTCTATAATGTAAGCAAGACATTTGTGTGGTTATTACTGCTTTGTTAATTACTCTTATGATTCTTGTAATCATTACTGATGGGGGCTTGAAACTTAGCACTTTGCTCTTAAAACATTAATGATTGTTAGCTTAAGAAATGCAGGCAGCAGGCTCATGGGCAGCATATGTCACTCCTGGGGGTTGATCCACTTATATTGGAGAGAAGGAAGAAAACCAATGTGAGAGAAAGGGTGGGCAGTGCCCTAGGGAAGAGAATGAATGGACAGTGAACAGAGTGCAACCTGGCCTCTGCTCTCCAGTCTCCAACTCTCAGGAAGATGAAAGAGAGCTCAGAGCTACTTTGCTAAGGTAGAGTGGTGCTGAAATTATGACAGAAATCAACCTTGTCTGATGATAATAACTGGCTGGCAAACTTCTATTCCTACCTCAAAACTCAGATCAGAGTTTGACTCCTTTACCCCTCACAGTATCAGTGTCACCTCTCTCAGTGCAGCTATAACACTGTGTACTATATCGTCCATCCATTGTTCAGCACGTATGTATTGCACATCTCCCATGGACCAGACACTGCAGTAGGTGCTAGTGATATAGTGACTGGCTATTCACCAATTTCCTCTACAACATCGTTAGTTCCCTGACTGTATTTTACTTATGCCTATATCCTTGGGGCTTAGCCCAGGGCCCAACATATAATAGACACTCAAGAGACAGTACATTGTGGTGATTAGGAACACAAGGACTGCACAAGTTGCTTAAGTCTTAAACTTCATTTTCTGCATCTGTTATAATAGTATCTACTTCTAAGGACTACTGTAAGGATAAAAAATGAGATACTCACAGAAAGCACTTGGCAAAGTACCCAGATCTAGTCAGTGCTATATAAACAATAGCTGTAATCACAATGAAGAAATTTCTTAGGCTTGCATTACCAGACATGAGAGACTTGCTGTCACAATGGATGGGAACAGTGGAACCTTCTGTTTCCTTTTTTTATCACCCCTCCCCACCTGCTCTCTACTACCACCAATGCTTCCATGACCAGCAAGGGCATCTTCTAGGAGCCTCTTGTCCAGGAGCTGAGCTGAGGTATAGAGTTTGCTGTGCTCTCTGACAGGACTTCTCGGCACCGGGTGTCATTTGTTCAATTCTAAGCAACTGTGTTCCCTTTCTGTTCTCAGACCTAGGAGTTGCAGCATCCCAGGGGGAAAAACTCATATCCGAGCACAAAGCGCTTCACTCGAGAAGCAATACTGAAACTGTCTGGCCAGGAACAATGTCCCTTTCTGCAGGATTAATGTTGCCTTTTCATAACTGCTGATCAAATTAAGACTCAATGTGAGAAAGCACAGAATGGCAGAAAAGAGTCTGCAGAGTACAGAGAAATCCCTTTTCCCACCCTCCATAGCCAAACGTATAAGGCTGGAAGCTAAAATAAAATTAAAGGAAAAGAGAAAAGAGAGAAACCAAACTGATTAGGTGCTGGTATGCAGTTTAGAAAATCAGTTTAACTCGAGGTTTTTTGGTTTTTGTTTTGTTTTGTTTTTTAACGTGTCAGGGAGGTTCCTGTTATTGAATTTAAAAATTCATCTCCTCAGGTAAAATCCACTTTGTCAATCAGGTGTCCTCCTGCCTCCAAGTCATCAGGATGCTGGGTCAGTGATCTTCAAATCGTGTCCCTAGCTCTATGACCAGCTCAACTAGTGACAGTCATAGTTTCATGGTTACCAGGAAGAAGTTTAACCAAAAATGTGGTTACTGGCTCTGTTAGAACAGGGTTCCAACCCTTTTGAGATATGTGGCTATGGACAACCTTTTGAACTTCTCTGCATTTGTTTCTCCATCTGGGTGTGATGGCATCTATCACACACTGGCATGATGAGGTTAGTGCAAGAGATGTGTTTTTATGTCTTACATGTCACCTTAGCAAAACTACTTGTGCTGGGCAATTTATAAAGAAAGCAAATATATCTTGGCTCACAGCTCAGAGGTCAAGAAGTCCATAAGGTGACTTCATCAGCTGAGTGTCTGATAAGGGCCTTGTGCTGTATTATAACATGGTGGAGAGGTGGCAAATGAAAGCAAGTACGTGTGAAAAGTAGGAGAATGTGTGTGCGATGCCCACTTTGTACCCACCCCCTCACACGGTAACTAAACTATTCCTGCACGCACTGTTCCAGTCTCAAAAGAACTAACTCAGTCTCCTGAGAAAGACATTACCTCATTCATAAAAGCAGAGACTCCATGATGTATTTATAACTTAAAGGTCCCTCGCACCAGTGTCTTTACAATGGCAATCAAATTCAAACATGAGGTTTTGGCAGAACAGACCAGATTCAAACCACAGCAGTACGTAACTGTCCAATGCACAGTAGGTACTCTATAGTTGTTAGTTCCCATTACGGCTTGTGTCTAGATGTCCCCCCAAAGCCTCATGCAGTTGTAGGTGGTGGTTTTCAGAGGTGGCTGGATCTCAGGTGTGTGTGTGATGCTGGGATCAAGGATATTGTGCTAGGATTGAAGGTGTGCATGCTATCTGCCTTGAGAGTGGTTAGCCCGCATAAAATCTAAGGGACAAAAAAAGGGTTATTGCTTGTCACTTGTTGCTTGCTTCTTGCTGCTTGGATAATTTTGCTGTCTTCTACCTGCCATGAACTCTTTCTGTTCTGTGATGCTCCTCTGCTATGTGCCACCCTGCCTTGGAGCCAGCAGATTATGGACTGATTATGGAGTCAGCCTCTGCAAACTCTGAGCTAAATAAACCTTCCCCCCTTTGTCTTTAGGTGTTGGGAGTTTTGTCTCAGCAATGAGAAAAAAATAACTAAGACAGTTCCTTTATCCTGGATGCCTGAAGGATGCTTTTTGTTTTGATCCTTTCTAAAATGCTCATAAAATGGGTAACTCTTTAAGCTATTATCAGTTATTTGTCTCTGAATGAGTCTCAGGTTTTTTTTTTGTTGTTGTTGTTGTTGTTTTTCCTGATTAAACACAGGCTTTTCTAAAAAGATAGAGAGGCAAGTGGAATGGCTTGTAAAGAGGTAGCTGTGGGATCCTTAGAAGAAGGTATCTCCAGAGTATAGAACTTTAAAACTAAAGAAGAATTACAAAATTAAAATCAGGAGAGGAGAAGTCCTATGATCTCTCACATCCTTTAAAACTTTATCAATAACTGATATCACCCCCCTTCCTACTTCCTTTCTTCCCTTGCAAACTTCTTTCTTTCCCTCTCTTCCTTCCTTTCACCTTCTTATATTTTGATGTGATGATGATTGTCCCATGGTACAAATATGTAAATGAATGAGAAGTCCAATAAATATTTCTTCAGGACTTAATTTGCCCTGTAGTTATGGCTATAGTAGTAGCTCTGGACAAAGCCATAGCTATTTTTCTGTTTCTTGACTCTTTGAGCTGCTCACAAGTTCTAAAGGGAGAAACACACATACACGCACACTCAAGCATGCACCAATGTATGATTCCATTTATAGATGGCCTCCAATGGTACAAGTTTTCAACTTTACTACAGTGCAAAAAACAGTACACATTCAACAGGAACCATATGTCAACGTTTGGATCTAGATCTTCTCCTGTCCTAGCAATTTGCTGTTTCTTGCTCTCCTAAGACGCTGGGCAGTGGCAAACAGTCACACATCCCTGCACTGTGCAATGGCAAAAGCAAACAATCAGTACTCTGCATGCAATTGTGTTGTTAAGCTGTGCTATTCAGGAGGTTAGTTGTGTTAAATGTTAAGTTTGGACTTACAGTATTTTCACTTTACAATGAGTTAATCAGGATGTAGCCCATAATAAATCCAGGAGCATCTAAATTGAGTTCTTACTGCATATCAGGATCGAAGTGCCTTACATATACCATGTGGAAGTCTCCAAACTCATGCAATTAAATTTATTTCAATTAAAATTTTCAGAAATCAAACTTGAACAACATAATACAAAAAGGAGAATTTATTGACTTCCGGAACCAAAAAGTCCACGTTTCAACAAGATCCAAGGACTCAAAGTCATCTTTCTCCATCTCCCTTTTCTCTCTGTGTGGCTCATATGTGGGTGGGCTTCCCCCAAGGTTTTCTTAGGCCAAGTTCCTAGCAGCCCAGTAGCTTCAGCACCACGACACTCTTTACCCAAAATTCCCTAAGATATCTTCTGTAGGAGTCTTATTGTCCCAGCCTATTTCACATGTGTGGCCATTAAGCTGCTCCTGCAATCAGAGATTGCAGCGTACTGATGCTGCAGGTGTACGCCACGTGTTCTCTCCCAGGAGCCCAAAGTGGGGGAGTTCGTTGCTCCAATGACTATTGCAGTTCTGTTCAAGGCCAACCTGGACTACGCAGTGAGATGCTGTCTCCAACACAACACAAAATAATAATAGCAATGAAGTTCAGCAACCAAGAGAGTCAACAGCTGCCCAGATGTGTGAAAGCAAGATGGATCCACAGCAGTACTCTAGGAGGTAGAGAGAGCATTGTCCTTTCCTACAGATGAACAAATGGAGGGTTAAAGAAAGTCACAGACCTGGAAAATGACAGAACCAGGACTTGAGCTGACACCTGCCAGTTTCCAAACATCCATTTTCCTCTGCTGTGTGAGCTAGAACTTGACTCTGACTGTTTTAAACACCTTAGTTCAGTAGTACACGGTGTCTAGATTGAGAAAGTTCATTTTTGTTAGTTTTAAAGACAATATATATTAAAAAAGGAAAGTTTCTCCCCTCTAGCGAATTAATCCTTCTCTCTTTTTCATTTCTTCCTTCTGAACAGATAATGGCTCTCCTTTTCTGTACTTCTCGACAGACAGAGCTTGTACGTAAATAAAATTTTAACAGTAAATTTTAGGAAAGAATATTTATCTGCTCCTAGGTTCCCCCATCCACATTTTTTTTAAGAAAACAAACAAAACATTTTTTTTCCTGGCAATTTCAGTTTTGTCAAACTGAAAAGTGTGGAAATGTAGTGTGGCAAGTGAGGGGTCCATGGTTGGAGACAGATTTCTTTTTATTTATTTCTACATTTGTGTTAAGGTCAGTGTATTCATTGCACAGTAGGGAAGGATGAATTTTGACATTTTTATAAGGGTGATTGATTGGTTTGTGTCCATTTGTGAGACTCCATGGCAAGAGGCCATGGCTAATGGAAGAGAGGAGGGAAAAAATGGCTATTTTTGTCGGAAGCCTGCCTATCACCATTTTGGAAAATGCCTAGAAATATTGAATATGTGCACAGATCTGAAGAGAAGATAGAAAAGTATTTGACACACATTAATTAAAGTACAAGGAGGGAGGTTATTGATGGGAATTTCATTTGAATTATGTGTCCTAGCTGCCTCAAGAGTTATCTGTCTCCCCCAAGTTTGCTACCCCTGCTGAGAAGTCTCCGTGTTCCTGGCAAGAAGCATTACAGCAGAACAAAACCTTCACAAAAGGGTGGCATGCTGGACCTTCTCACTGGGACGCTCTGCCCCAACACTGCACAGTCTTCACTTAAAGCTCAATTTAAACAGCCCTTCCTTGGAGGAGGGTGAGCTTTGGAGCCCTGGAATAACTGCATATCCCTTGATGCTTTCGCCTACACATAGTGATAATCAGAGCGTTCATAACTTCTTGTTTTATAACCTCTTGGCTAGACTCCAGGTTTCATGAGGCTAAAGGGCAAACACACAGGCTCATCACTGTATCTCATTGGCTGAGCACAGGGCATAATATTTATGATAGGCATTGCTGAGTAATTGTTGAATGAATAAATGAATGAGGAATGAATGAGTGAATGACTTTTAAATCATTGCATTGTCTGCCTTTTGATGAGTTGTGGCACCAACACTGATTCCTTCTCTTTCTTCTAAGGATGAGAGCAGGCTTGATTTAGATTGCTGCACTCGTGGATTATTGATAGGGAATTATAAGCATTTAACTGGGAAGCGATTTCCCATCAAAACAGAATATTGTTCTCTCCACATTTTCCTGTGATAGTACCGCTGACTCTTTCATCACAGAGAAGTTCCCTTGTAGACTCCAGGTCTGCTAATGCCTATGAGTCTGGGTATATTCAGCATTTGAGCCAGAAGCTATCTGAGTAGACATCAGCAGTGGTCACCCCCGAAGTCAAAGCTGACCCTTCTAATGATGCTAACCCCAGATATAAAACTACCAAAACTGCACTGAAATATCTGTCACACATGTCTATTGATTCCACAGGCAGCTCAGAGTTAATAAATTACAGGAATTCACTGGGGTCAGGGCCTAAAAGGGCAGCCTCAAATGATGCAGGCTCTGTTTCAGGCTATTTATTTATTTATTTATATGCCGTTACAAAAGAACAAAATTCTCCAGGCGTGGTGTTAAGTACCTGTAATCTCAGCACACTGGCAGACTGAAGCAGCAAGGTTGTAAGTTTAAGCCCAACTTGGGTGACTTAGTGAATTTGCAAGACTTTGTCTCAAAATAAAAATGGAAAAAGGACTGGGAATGTAGCTCAGTATGATGGTTCAATCCCCAATATGGCAAAAAAGAATGGAATTGCTATTTTATGTATGGGCCCAAACTGGCCCCTCACCATTCTCTTCCCCAATGGTAGATCTGACCACTGGATTTACTTTTCACCCATCTCTGGTTCTAGTGATTCCCTAAGTGGTTCTTTGGGTGTCCATGCTACAGAATCTGAAGAGTTTGATGGAATGCAAAAGCATCCAATCCAGTCAATGGTTTATGAAAGCAAGATGGGCCCAAATCAAAGAGTGCTGCTCAGAGGCAATAAACTAGATGGAGGAACGTTGAGTTTATGTACAGGTTTGCTTCCTTGTATGACTTATAATACAGGATTGCCTTAGTCATTTTATTCAATACTGGAACACAATATGTAACACACAATTTGAAGGAAGACAGGATATCTTTGGCTCACACTTTACAGAGGTCTCAGTCCATAGTCAACTGACTCCAAGGGAGGGCAGCATGGCAGAGGAGCCTGGTAGGGGAAAAACTACTCATGGTGTGGCAACCAGGAGTAGAAAACGAGGGAAGGATTCAGGGAGGGGATAAACCACCCCCACAGTGACCTCTTCCAACGAGATGCCACGCCCTTGTGTCAATTCAGCTATAAGCCTCCACAATGCAATAACCCTCCCAAAAGCCCCACTTAAGAGGTTTTTCAGGGTCACATAGAAATAAACCATAACATTCTGTTCTGATTTCCAAAAGGCTCATGTGTATCCTTTTACCCATTAAATCCTGTAAGAGTTTCAAAAGTTCTAACAGTTTCATCACTGTTGAAAAGCCCATGCCCAACGTTTCCTCTAAAACTCAAAGCAAACTCTTAGCTATAAGCCCCTCTAATACATCAAAAAGGATGTTAAAGAAACTGTTGACCTACAATGGCACAGGATAAACATCTCCACTCCAAAAGGGAGAAATAGGGAGCTAAAAAGGAATGGGACCAAACCAAGACCAAAATCCAGCAGGGTAAACATTAAATCCTTGGCTCTATGTCTAGTACCCCAGGCAAAGTTGACGAGACATGACCTCCAAAAGGCTTGGGTGGCCAAATCCCTCCAGTACTGCTGGTGGTTGCAACCTTAATGGCTTCTCTCTTGGACTGGTTTGTCTCAATCCTTTTGGCTGTCCTCAGACATTACACATTCCTAACTTCTCCAACTCGCTGGGGTCTCCTCTGGATTTTCAGCTTCAACCCCCTAGTTCCACATACTAACCCCTCAGGGACACACTGCTTGTCCTCTCCAGCCTTGAATTCTGTATGCATGTAAAACCAGAACCACATGGATGATACCATGGTCTACCACCAGTCTGAGCAGTAGCCAGGCCCTTTTGCATCTTGATTGGTTGCAGAGGCCACAGAGTTGCCTGAATGCCCGGGTTTGGTGAATTGAATCCCAAGAATCAGTTCTCTTGGGAGCCCTTCTCCAGCAGAATGCCCTGGAGCCCTCTTCTCACAGGAAAACATCCACTTCTGCAGACGAAAGGAAAAGATATTGCTCTTCATTTAACTGAAAATCCAAAGGAGACCCCAGGGAGTTGGAGAAGTCAGGAATGTGGAATGTCTGAGGAGAGCCAAAAGGATTGAGACAAATCAGTCCAAGAGAGAAGCCATAATATAGGGATATTGCTATTTATTTGACATTTCCTCAAGCTTTTTTCCTGATCCAAAGTACTAGGCTTCTTTTTAATGCCAATATTTTCAGCAATCAAATTCTCCTCTGCTCCAACTTTGCTGGTCCTAAATTTACAAGTTCTTTTTTTCTTTTTTTTCTGGTCAAACTCAAAACATTTAAAATTATTTAACTGTGCCATTTGCTCTTGATTCTCAAAGTAGAGTCGGCTAAAAGTCCCCAGCAACACCCATGCCACAGCCTGAATGTTGAGCTGCCTTGAAACTTCAGTCACCAGATTAGTCTCCTGCCCTTAATATCAGTCTCCTGCAAAGTCTCAGAACATGAGCCAAATGGAGACAGAACTTTCACCAGAGCATAACACATGGCCAGAAGTTCAACTGCCAATGGTATCCTTCTTCCCAACTGAAACATCTTGAGCCTGGTCTTACTGGTTGCATTACCATTAGCATTCTGGTCTTCTGAGCTCTGGCCAGAATCTTCCATCAATCTCAGTTCACAGTATTCTAGGGCTGCTTCTCTAGTCAGCATCAAGCTACTCCCTTAAATCAGTACCAAAAGCTTCTGAACCACATGGTCAGGTAACAGTCCCAGCATTGACCCTGCTTCTGGTAGTATAGTCTGTCATAGACACTTTCCTCATCATTGAAACACAATACTCAGCTCCCAAAACTTAAAGGAGGAAAGATTTATTTTGGCTCACAGTTTATAAAGGCTTCAGTCCATAATCAGCAGGTAGAATGGCAGAGGAAAATCTACTCATGGTATGGTAGTGGGGAAGTAGAGAGTAAAGGACAGCCCAGAAAGGAATTAAACATTTCTAGATCACACCCCCACTGACATGTCTCTTCTGATCAGACCCTATCTTCTAACACAAAGTCAGTCTAAGCTCCATAATCCAATCACCTTCCAGAAAGCTCTATCCAAGAGCTCATGACCCTCTCGGGGGACATCTAGGTAGAAACCACAGCAAGGATGAAATGAAAAGGTGTGATGAGAAACAAGTTAGAAATTCATGGAAATTCCAATATATTGGAAAAGTAGATTCTGACTAAGTTTGCTAATAAGAATTTCAGTGAATTATGTACAGCATTCTACATTATGTTTTTCAAGAACTAAGAAGATATTTGTAAATTCTCTTGGGACTGTACAAGGAGTTCAGGACCCTAACAAATTGACCAGGGCCCAAAACGTTTCTTCAACTTTCCACATGGGTCACCAAACAAGTGGGCTTCTTACACAGCTTGTTTTGGATCCTTTCTTAAGGATCATCCCCCATATCTTGTCATCTCTCAATCTCGGTTCCACCTTCCAGTTTTTCACATTTCAACTTACCTTGGAATTCACCTCTGGTCTGAGATGACTATAGAATCTGTATTGATGTTATTTTGACTGTGCACCTTCTTGTCCTTTAGAATGTAGTTAAAAACCTGCAAGCCAAGTCTTACGTTCTGAGTCAGACTGCTGTCAACTAGCCTGTTCTGCACCTGAATGGGGCCCTAGTGAAAACTCTGGAAAGGCTGTGGTTCTTATTCTTAATGGTTGTGTGATAGAAAACTGGGTTTGCCCCAATAGTCCTCTATAGGGCTATCTGTCATAAGGTGATCTAAACCTCTGGGACTGTAGCTTCTTTATCCTACACCATCATTTGAACCATTCTCAGTCCACTGCACAACATGCCTTATGCCCTTTTCTAAATTTTCCCTTTTCAGAATTCAAATGATTGTTAACTGCATATATATTTTTCAAAGTTCTCCATTGTTTTTCCGTTATATGATTTAATTATTTATGCCTTTACATTGACAAAAATTTATGCATTTATGGTATGCAAGATGATGTCTTGATAGATATATACTTCACTCAATGGTTAATTCAAGCTGACAAATGCATACATTATCTTGTTTTGTGGGGAGAACGCTGAAAAATAAATCATCATAGCAGTTTCCAGAATACAAGATTAGAGCCACCATGACTACAGTCACTATGATAAATAATAGATATCACGAAATTACTTCTTCTATCTTAACTAAAATTTTATGTATTAGTGAATTTGTTGCTTTCACAGGCATAATGGAGATAGGTCTCTGGTTACAACTCATGTATTTTGACCAGCATTTCCCCAATACCTTCCTTCCTTGATAACCATTATTCCGCTCTCTGCCTCTGAAAGTTCAATATTTTAAGCTTACCCATATAAGTGAGATCACGTGGTATTTGTCTTTCTGTGCTTGGTTTATGTCACTTAACATAACACCTTGTAGATCCATCTATGTTGCTGCAAATGACAGGATTTCCTATTTTTTTAAGGCTCAATTGTATTTTACCATATATACTACATTTTCTTTATTCATTAACCTATAAATGGACACATAGACATTATGTGTCCATTAATGATTCCATGTATACCTACAATGAACACGAAAACCCACTTCTCTCTTCCTCAAAGTCACAGTTCCTCCTCCTTCCCAAGTTCTGTTTATTTCTTTCTTCCTTTTCACCTATGAACATGCACTCTGCCTTTGTACCCTCTGCCAAGAAGCCCTGCCTGAGGCAGACAGGAAAAGCAACCTGGTAGAGAAGTTTCCCTTTCCAAAGCTTAGGAACCAACACAGTATTTGACACATGGCAGGTGCCTAATAAATATTTATTGAATAAATGACTCTGCTTCGAAGATTCCTGGGACTGCATTCTCAGTGTATCAGGTAGAATAGAGAATAAGTTATCAACTTAACCCATTTATAAGTTGCTGGATGGTACTGAATAGGGTTTATTCATTCAGACAATAAGAATTCTGCCTAGGTTCCAGGACAAGGTCTAGGGCTCTGATGTTATCTTCACGCCTCTTTGAGATGGATAAAGAATTTTGAATTGGATGATCAAAGCCTTTGGTTTAAATCCTGGCTCTATCACATTTTACCTTCATGGCTGTAGGGAACTGATTCAGCCTCACTGACCCTGATCTTCCCCATCTGGAAAATAAGGTTAGCAATGCGCTTTTCACAGAGTTATGGGAATGAAAGGAGATAAGAAGGCACAGGATGTGGTAGCAAACTGGCGAATAGTCAATGAGTGTGCACTGCTGGAACTGGTTGATTCATTAGAGATTCCAACTTAGAAAATTAGAAGTGTTAAGTAAAGGTAACATGGGTTTACTTTAAGAAGAAACAAATTAGCTTCTTTTTTTAAAAAAAAAGTTATCACAAGAATATTGCTCCTATCTCCCTCTATAAAGTGTATTTTATGGTTATAACACTCTCACTGTTGGAAAATTCAGCTCACCTTACCTTACCTTATCTAGTAGGGACTAATTTTCTCTGTAGAAAATAACTTCTCATAATCCCCTATTTAATAACTTCCTATGCAAGCCATTAACTGACATGAAACTCCAGAAAGTAGAATTTTCATCTTGCTTAGTGTGTGTGTTGCTTTCCTCAGCATAATGGAAATAGGTCTGTGGTCACAGCTCTTCGCATCCTGAGCCATTGCCCATAGAAGAAAACTGTCACTAATTAGCACCTTTGTGTCAGCCTGGGGAAGGGCTGCCGTGGCTTTTGGTTTTGTTTTGCTTTGTTTTGTTTTGCTTCTGCTTTCATCCCTTTGGCAAACATCACTGGAAAGCTAGTCATAAATGTTAATGAAATTGCAATTTCTGTTGGAAGACGAAGTCCCAGAATATTTGAAAGCTCAAAAACTCTCTTTGCTGTGTGGTGCATTGTTCTGTATATTAAAACTGTTTTGAAATCTACTTTCCGTATAAGTCAATATCAATTTAAAGAGCATCCATCAAAAACTGAGCGGAATTTCTAACTTTTCTCTCTATCAGCTGGGACACCTCAGTCGACTCACCTACTGGGGGAATAAAGGCCATTGCCTTTATCCTTTGAGTTGATAAGAACTGTATAAATTCAACACACAACTGGATAGATGTCAACTGTCAATCTCTCAAGAGGGATTAAATAGGAATATCAAAAAAAAATTTAGTACAATGATTTGACATGATATGTTCTCTTAGGTTTTTTGTTCTGATGGAGGACAGGATTTACCAGAAACAGAAGACCCAACACCAAGAACAAAGAAAATAAGAAAGATGATATTTAACATTAATCTCCCAAATAAACTAGCCAAGCCACTTTTTTGCCTCCTAGCACAAATATTAAGGGTCCCAGTGAACGCATACTCATCCTAAGACCCCATTCAAGGACATGTGGAGAAAGAAATATATACCCGAGTTAGCAAATACCAACCACAACAATGAAACCTGTGTACTCTCTAAAGAGCAAATTGGTCTTGTTTGTTTCTTAAATATTGCAATTCCAGCTCAGCTTTCTATTTTAATTCTTGTGTTAGTATTTCTCCCACAAAGCCCAATCCCCTCACCGTATCTGTGACCACACACCGGCATCTGATGCTTCACTACAGAGTCTCAGTTCTTGACAGTGTTTCCCATCACAGTGTGAAAATTTTCTATTTTCCCAGGCCCTTGAGAGCAGCTCTGTCTTTTGTGAGAAAGAGGCTTTTAAAAGACAGCTGAAGTGGATAAGTGCCTCGGCTGGGATCACCAAGAAGGAGGCTTCGCATCAGCTGCCAACCGTGGCATTAGCCCTACCCCAGCTCAGCTCTGGAATAGCTGGTTTGGAGGGGTTTGGCTTAAGCCTATGGAAATAAAAAGGCTTTTCAATTCTACCTGTCCCCGGGATGGGCCAGAGTTATCATTCTGGGAGAGAGCGGGGGCCCCAGTCAAGAGGAAAACCAGTGAAACTCATTTTAATTGCAGACACAAAGTCCCACAGCCCAATGCTTTCCACAAGGTCAGACAAATGCAGCCCTTCCTTTCTGGGAGCTTTGCTGTTTTCTTGGTTTATTTATATATTCAATAACACCAGCAGTAGCAATTTGAACTCTTCCATCCTTGAGACACGGATGGATGCTAGGGAAGCCATCGGAGCAAGAGATTCTGCACATCAGTCAGCCAGATTGTTGTCTGGGTGAAGTAAGGAGAAAGTTGTCATGTGTATGATACAAGAGAAAACCATTATGCAAAATCAATATCTCCTTAAACACAAATTGCTCTAATTAGGTTGGGTGTGTGGAGGGAGCGATCTGTGAAGAAGGGAACTTGCTTATTGCAATATTTATTTATTTATTTATTTAAGAATCATTCCATAGGTAGGCCATGTCATATTGGATGCTCTTTCTTATCCCCTCCGAGTTGACTCCCTTTTACACCTTTGCTTTTGGGGTGACAAGAGGACTAATGTATCATAAAGGGACAGTAATAGTTGGCTTAGGAATTGAAGGGTGACATAAACATGAGCTCAGCCTGGCCCTTCAAGTCAGCTATGAGACAGCACAGGGCAGGTGTGGACTGGGGGTGTTTACTGTGTGGGTCTGTGAGAAGTGATGTGTGGAAGGAGTGTTGACTTTAGTTTTGGCTTATGCTGCAGGATAATTAATCTTCATTTTGTCATGCTAGAGACAGCAAACATACACAAATGCCTTTATCAGAGATGTCATTTTCTACACAGTATTACTTTCAAACAAAATCTTTGTTTTTGTAAAGACATATTCCCACACAGAGATTTTTGAGTCTTACTATGGGTAAGAAGCAGTCCAATATATGCTACCAAAAATGCAAAAAGATACACATAACAGAAGATGAATTCTTGCTCAGGAAAAAAAATAATGAAAGTGATACTAACATTAAGTATGTATTGTAGCAGTGTTTATAACTCTGCTGTCCAATGGGAACAATGAATGTGTTTTAGATGGAGCCATGGCTTACTTAAACATCAAATGCCTTCAAAATCCAAAGGAAAATAATGTACAACAACCCCTGGGCATAGTGGTTTTGCTGATGGAATGAAATATTACCTGGCTGTAGTTCATGGAGTTAGAAAAGGCTCCAGCATGGATGCTAAGAGTGCCAGGCATTTGATCTTAGCCCTGGATGACATATGAAGAACGAGAAAAAGATCAGGGACTGGAGGAAGGCTAAAGGCAGTAGGCACATATTATACTGAAAGGTGCCTATGGTAGGCATCGTAAAGGTCCCCTTAATTACCCCCACTTCCTGACTTCACACTTTGTGCAATCTTCTCCCCTGGAGTACAGTGACTCAATTCTGATTAAAAGACTATGGCAGAAAGGACAGGATGCTACTTCTGAGATTAGCTCACAGAGAAGTGGTGACTTCTGACCTGATATTTCCTGTCTGCTTGCTTTGATGAAGCTAGATGTCACAGGGAGAGACGCTGGTGGAGAGGCTCCAGTGGCAAGAAGCTGAGGGTGGCCTCCAGCCAACAACCAAGGAGAAATTGAATCATGCCGGCAGCCAGGTGAGTGAGCTTAGAAGCAGATCTTTCCCTAGTAGAGAGCCGTGAGATGACTGCAACTCAGACCTACACTTTGATGGCTGCCTGTGAGTGATCCTGAGCCAACTGACCCAGCTAAACTGCACCTGGACTCTCAACTCACAGATACTGTGACATATTGTTCAAAGCCATGGTGTTTGGGGGACAATTTTTCACACAGCTTTAAGTGCTAAATACAGTGGAGAACAGAAACTTCTAACAAATCAAGCATCACTACTGGAATGACTTTAGTCTTATTATCATTTTTTTCATTTTTAAAAGAAAATAGACAACACTTGTCTATGGCTGGGCACATAGACAGGGGAAAGCCATGGTGTGCCTCAGTCCATTAAGTAAGGTGAATGTTGTCATACGTCTAATACAGGAGAAAACCATTACACACATCAACATTGCTTAATTACAAATCAGTAGGAAGTGGTAGACTAGAAAGTTAAAGAAAATTGGAATTGGAGAGAAACCAGTTTGCTGAAAAATCTACACTGGTAGAACACAAGGGAAAGAATAGCCAAGATACCTGTCCTCTTAGAATCATAGTCCTGAAAGTAAAGTCAACATGAATATTGCTAATTGGCCTTGAGTACCTAATACCTGTGACAGCCAACAGAGGGGTTATCATCTCAGGAAAGAGCAGGTCAGGAGATGAATGAATGGCATTGGGCCTGGCTGGAAGTCAGGACAGAAAGAGTAGCAATGTAAGCAAATTGCTACATCTGAGACTTGTATTAGTACAGTGTTCAGACATTTTTGTCTTTCAAAGCCAGATATTAATATTTTTGTTTCATGACACATATAATCTCTGCTGTTGCCATGCAAAAGCAGCCATTAATGATGCAAAAATGAATGAGTATGCCTGTGGTTCAATAGGACTTCTTTTGTAGATATAGGCTGTAGGCTATATTTGACCTGCAAGTCGTATCTTCCCAACTTCTTGATATAGAGCAAGGAATCCTAGTGTGTACTAAAGAAAAATAAAAATAAATAAAAACCAAAAAACAGACAAACAGAACCAAAGCCAGAATCAGCAAGTCCAAGCCAACTAATAGGTATAGGTAAAGCAAAGAGTCTGAAATCAATAGGCAAAATGGCCTGTCAGATGCTCCATCTGATGTGGGGTAGAACTCCTTGGTCAAAGTCGACAAGCAAGGAAAAGTGGGTGAGGATTGAGACCAGGGAGACTCTTAAGGTGAATACACAAAGAGGTAGAAGGAGGAGAAAGGACTAAAAAAGCAAGCTACATCAACTTAATGTGAAATACTCTTCTTAAAGGACAGATAGGGAGGGACTTTGCCTCAAAACAAAGTAGTACATGTACAAGACCGCATCCTGCCCATTCTACAACAGGCAATAATTTCTTATTTTTCTCCACCTCCTGCAATCCTCAAGTTCAACCCCCTCACCAGAAATGCATTTATTGACATTCTACATGGTTAATTTGTTTCTAAATTTCTTCTTAGAATTCAAAAGAGCAGTTTGATGTTAGAGATTCCATTTATACTCAGAGAATAAGACTGTAATTCATCTTTTATGCCTTTCTGCCTGGCATGACAAATGAAACTCAAATTGTCATCCTTTGTTCAGAGCCAAATACCATCTTGAAATTGTTTATTTTCATTGTTTAAAATAATTCTGATTTTAGATGGCTCTTCTATCTTGGGAAAACAATACACATTTAAGAAATTAAGTCACATTATTTTTTCCCATTGAAATAATTTTATTTTAGTCAGAATATTGTTTGTCAAAAATTGGAATATTTCAATATTTTCTTCCATTTTTTTCAGCTGTCAGATGGGAAATTAAGTAGTTGGACAAAATCAGCATCAGTTCCAACTCTGCTACTTGTTAGCCTATATAATCTTGGGAAAAGTATCTAATTTCATTTTGTTGTGTTTTTGTTTTATTTTCTCTCTCATCTTCAGGGAGTGAGAAAGGTTATTAATTTCAGTATGGCTCTCTAATAAGATTTTGAAAGAATTCAATGAGTTAATATAGATGAACACATGCTATAAATTTTAAAATTCTGTAAGTAGCAGGTATTATTACTCATCAAACATTTCTATTTTGCTCTTACTTTATTTACACAGTTACTGGGTAATAAATGAGGGAAGCAAAAACCAGTAAAACCAGTACTCACTCCAAAATTAATACACTTTCTTTTGTTATGACAAAATACCTGATATTGGTACTTTGTAAAGAAAAGAGGTTTATTTAGCCCACATTTCTGGAGCTCCAGGCGCATGGTAGCAGCTGCCTGGCACCGGCTCATGGCAGATGGCACCTCAGCAGTGGTGGTGCCAGCTAGAGTGACTGATGGCACATGCAGAAGAGAGGCTCAGGTCAGGTACCAGTTTCCTTTACAGCAACCTGTTCTTAAGGAAACCAGACCGCTTTCCCTGAGACCAGCATTAATCTCTCCTGAGGATGGAGCTTCCATGACATATTTATCTTCCACTTACACTCCACCTCTTAAAATTCTACCACTTCAACACCAGCATACACACTGGGGACCACGCTGGAGACACTCACAAGTCCTATCCCAATCATAATGTCTCCAAAAGTCAATTATATCATACAGCTCATAATTATAATAGCAAACACTTTCATAGTACCCACTATGTTCTAAGAAATACATATGTATGTATATTTAATCTTTCTAGTATAAAGGAGTACAATTATTATTCCTATTTTAAAATGAGAATATTTAAGAGAAGTCCCTAATCCACAGATCCGGTAAATGACTGAGTCAAGATTCCAACCTATGATGTCTGATTTCATATTCTATGTGCTCGTCCATTATACTGTGTTGACCACTAAGACAACAAATACTTAAATGGAAGTGAAAAGATAATCATTATTGATTCTAGAAAGCTAATAATCAGGAAAAAAATGAAACTAGAAACAGCCAGAAGAAATAAATACATCCCTAGATAATATTTTCCTGATTAGTTTTTTGAAAAACTTAAATAACAAATCCACTGTCTATTAACATAAATGACACATTTTTCTGAAAAATGTGTGTCTTTTTGTTTGTTTGTTTTTGTTGTTTTTTTGGTACAGGGAATCGAACTTCGGACCTTGTACTTGCCAGGCAGGCCCTGAGCCGCAGATCTAAATCCCCAGCCCAAAATGTTTGTCTTCTAAAGTAAGATAAAGGTGAGAGACTATCATTTTTAAATTCAGTGAGAAGACTATTATTTTTGCTTTTTTACATTTTTCTGTTTCATCATCTGCTTGGTGAGAGACAATTGAATTCTTACAGCTTTCTCTGCTCTTACTTTGCATTTGTTGTTTTGATTGAAGATAATCCTGCCTCACACAGACACAACACTGGAAAAGGGATGAACATTTAATTGCTCTTTCAGATAATTGTGGATATTCTTCTATGATAATATACCAAAATACAAAAAAAGTAGTTTCTTAATGGTTATGTGCAATGTACTCTGTTATATTAAAATTCAGAGGTCCACCTTGTACTTGCAATTAGTTTTTTATTCATACAAGACTTTAGAACACCATGCATTAGCTACTTGGAAAATATTGGTTCACTGAGATATGCAAACCTCCCAAATGTTGACATATTTCATTATGTAATATAAAATAACACACTTACGAATATCCCCATCTTGTCAGAAAAGTCTTTAGATTTGGGAAGCTGTCAGTCTCATGATGGCCAATACAAATTCACCAAAATTCTAATTTTTGCTTGAACGCTCACATGTCATCACTGGCAACAAATACTATCACTACTTCCCTTAACATGACAGGCTTACTTCGGGTGACTGACCTTCCCTGCTTGCCCAAGATTGAGGGGCTCCTGGGAAGCTGCTAGTGCTTCAGTGATAAGACCAGGGACAACCTTAGAGGCATTCAATTTTGAGAATATAACCACCAAATAACCAAGTCTAAGTGACTATAGCTTCTGTGTCACTCATTCCTTCCAGTAACAGTGTGGTTCTATAAGAAAAGTTACAAGTGCATTGAACAATTCACATGTCAAGAGAGCTTTCGCCCCAGACACATGTCCTTCATTGGTATGCAATCATCATGCTTTGTGGGTTATTTATCACTTAGTTACACAGAATACTAAAACGACTGATACTCAAAGGTTAATGTTAATAATATTAAGTTTTAGTGCTTCATCAAAGGCATTATTAAATAATTGTTTAAATGAAAGTCTATCGCGGTGAAGAATAGAGGGACTACCAGTAGTCTGGTGCCACTGCCTTGATCCACGCTAAGTTTGACTCACCCTTGGGTCAAATGTCACTATCAGGGCAAATGTCTGCACAGTTGAAAAAAGAAAGGCCAATAATGCCTACTGAATAATTAACGTGGTTTTGACCTCATGTACCCACTATCCCCAAAGGTCTATAAATCGTACGTGGAGAAACCCTGTCTTAGGGCTTAAGTCTTCCCAGATGCTGTCTCTGTACCACAATTAATTCCAATATTTAATCCCTTTGTGAATCTGCAATTTCCATACTCTTTCGCTCCTCTCCAAGTATTTTCCAATGGTTTGAGGGATTTTTCCCTTTCAATTCACAAAGTTCACAAACTCTGAATGCACCTTCTTTTTGGCAATGGGGTGGCTTACACATAGGCATAAATTTACTTTTCAGTGATTTGATATTCTTT
>RJWT010012955.1:12500-22085 GCA_004365215.1 Cuniculus paca | reverse complement strand
GAGACTAAGAGACAAAGACAGAAGAAAAGATGAAGGGGCCAGTATCCCAATACTTCACTCAAGAGCACACACAATGACCTAACTTCCTACACCCAGACCCTACATAGTAAAATTGCCACTCTCCCAATAGGACTGCATGCCAGGAACCAACCTTTCAATGTGCAGGCTTTGGTGGAACATTTGAGATCCAAACTATAGCAGTAGAAATCTATGTCTCTCTCAAACTAGGTTCTGGGAAGTGATCCTGAACACTCCATCTGCAGAACACTCAGTGAACTACAGTCAGTGTTGAACACTGCTCTACTTTATCTTGACTCATATGTTTGCAGTTGGGCATAATATTGCATTGGCTTTGGAACTCAGTAGACCTGCCTTTGAATTTGGTTCCATATCTATGTAAAGTTTGATCTAGCTCTTATTGAATCTCTCTGGGCCATATCTTTTTCACCAGTACTATTGGAAAATCCAAAGCTGTCTCATAATTTTTGTGAGGGATGAAATATATAAAGTCTTTAGTATAGTGCCCCCAAAATGTTGAGACACAAGAAATGTTATCGTTCTTTCTGTATCACACTGTATCGTATTTGTTGAACTCTGTTACTTATTCTACTTCTCTTAATAAACTATGAGCTACTTAAAGGAAGTATTATATCTGACTCACACAAATTCAGCACTAGTTCCTTTCTGAAGTCTAATTGAGAGAAGCATATAAGCATATATTTTCATGGACTACAGCAAGTCTTAAAGTAAAGCTTTGCAGAAGAAAAAGAACAAAGGAAAGAACAAAAGGGTAAAATGAAGTCCAAAGGGCACATATCACTAGAGAACTTTCCAGATTGCCCCCAATTAATTAACAAACGTACTTTGGGAACATTTATTAAACCAGTTTTGATTCTCTAATTACACAGGCATTTTAATTTTTTCCAATTTAATATGTGTTATGCAATAATGTGTTAAATTTCCTAAAGCTGAGAGTCATTCATCTAAACTGCTGGGCCAGTCAAGCTAGGAAACAGAAAGGGAGAAACAGCCACCAGCAACAGCTACCAAACCAATAAAACAAAACAAAACAAAACAAAAACAAAAATGAAAGGAAGGAATGTCAGGTTAGGAACAAGGGAGAGACAGGCTGCTGTGGCATGTCCCAAGTCAACCCTGGCTAGTTTAAGGTGACTGCTACTTCTTTCTCAACAGAAACAATTCATGCATGTGATAATTGGCTCTAGGATTTTGCTAAGGATATTTTTAGGTAGTTTTCTGCTTTTGAAAATTAAAAGTTTTTCCTTTTATAGGTCATAATTTCAATATGATTCCAAAAATTACTGGGGGGTTTTCTGCAGTCACATCTGAATCATATTGTAGGTTCATTCAGTAATCAGAGAAATAATTTGTTTGGCTTGGAGCCTTGAACTTATTTAAAGCAACTAGGTGATACCTTAGTATGTATGTCTTGACTTACTTTGGGCTTCAGTTCCCTCTTAACTCTGCTCTGCCCTCTCCAGTTTGAAGATCATTCTTCTTGATAGGGACCATACAATCAAAATAGGAGTTGAATAGCTCTGTTTTTTTTCTGTGACATCTGTTAATGTTTTGCTATGTGCCCCAATCAATGTACCTATGTTCTTCTTTACAAACAAAGCTTAAAATAGCATTCTGTTGTCCTTGACAGTTTTTCAGCCTATAGTCAAGCTTTAACCCTGCTGACAATATTCTTACAGCACTTTATGTTGGCCCATCACCACATTTTCAGACTTCCATTTGAGGGTTATGTCCCTTTACATTCTACATGCAATAGATTTAACAAGGGAAAAGGAATGTTCTTTTATGTTATACTATTTTTTTGTATATAACTCAGAATAATCTGTGATTATTTTGTCAGAATAGTAAAAATAGGCAAATTTTTACTTTAAAACAATTTAGTCATGGAATTATCTCTACAGTTGCTCTATTGTGATGCCTGCTTTCCTAAATTCTAGGATAAATGCCTATGTACAGAATTATGTTTCTGCACACATAACCAACTCTAAAATAACATGTTACTTTTTCAAATTTCTCATCCATTTTAGCTCACCAACCAAACCTTACTCCTTGGTCAAAATGGAATTACACATTCATTGTAGTGTAGCCTGTTAATTATTGTATATGAACACATAGGGCAAATGCATTGTTTCTTTAAATTATTCCTCATCATATAACTTTGTATCAGATTTGAAAGTTTGATGTAATTGTTTGCCCTTTTAGCTTCATGTTTAAGTACAGTTTTCTTGGTTTGGTTTGGGATTTTTTTTTTTTTGGTCATACAAATTTTCTTTAATCTTCAAAGAATTATTTTGTCCTGTGCAGAAGACTCTACTATCAGAGGCAGTAGTCAAAAAAATCATGTCCTGTTTCACACCACCTACTTATGTCCCAAAGCCTCCTTGATCTCAACCAATCCTGGACACAGATGCCTCTAGCACCTGTGTGCTCCCTCCCTGCCAATTCTTATGTGTGCCTTCATGCCCCAGGTCAGTAGAAGTGAACCTGTGGCACATGTGTTATCTGTCCTTGAAGGCAAAAGATGTTACTGCATGAAGTGTTTTTTCCTAAACCAAAACCTCAGGATTCAGGTTTAATTGCAGTACTGGCACTTTGCGATAAATAACTGGGTTTTGGGTTGTAATTTGGACACTCCTCTCTAAAAGGGTTCACTACCACTGCTCTAAATGAAGTGACTATGTCTTCTAGAGACAGCACTGACTGTCACATGGGATGCCAGAAGTGTGTCATCATTTCACAGATTTTACATTTATATCCCAGGAAAACATTTCATTCCCTTTTGTCCCATAAGGTCTAAATATGAACCTATAAACTTGATTGGAGGCCAACAATTCCTTTTTTAACATATGCTTCCTGGAGAAGATTTAAAACTCTTTCAATGTTACCGTTCTAGAAGTTTTTCCCATACTATATTGAATAAGAGAGGAGTTGTTACCATCTTTATAGATGTATCTAGTTACCACCCATGAAAGTAGATCCCAATATAATACCCTAACAACCCCCCCACACACACTGTAGTCTAGAATTTCTTCTTGTTACTCTCTTGACACCAGATTCAAATTTTTCTGTTTCTTTAAAAATATTTTTTCTTCTATATTTTTGAGGCATTCTATTTTAAATGTAATTTTAAAACATTCCTCCTTTAATAAGCTGCAATCATAGATTTATACTCTTTATGTATACTTACTTTCTCGAGATAGAATTTCATTCTGTGTATACAGGAAGCTTATCATTGAGGACCTCATGCAGGATGACAAATGTAGTAGAAATACTCAGCAGGGTCTTCTGTGCTCATAATTCCCTGAAGTATCAATACACCTTGCTGCCTGTCACAGCCCACATATAAACTATTTGCTGCTTCTCGCTGTTAGACTTCTCCTACAGGACTGTGTGTTGTGGTGGTGATTGTGGTGTGGTGCCAGTATTACTGCCGTAACTGAGAGTTCTGCATGAGTTAAAACTGCATGTTGTATAGCATGCCCAATTACTGAACTTCTTTATTCAAAATCAAAGTGAAAGAGCCTATCTAGAAATATGACTTCCTCATGGCTTTCCTACCTGTTTTTGCTTCTTATTTCTTACAACATTGGATTAAATCAGTTGGACTATGATAGTAGGTCTAGGAGGACAGATGAGAGGTAGCTGAATTTGAAGTACTAGAAAGTGTAGATTTTTTTCACACTTGGATTAGTATCTGCAGGCATTTGGGAGCACTGGTAGACCAAAGATGTTTAAGTCTAGGCTTGAGTCTAGGGTTATGTCCCGATATCAGGAAGAAACTTAAGCTCTGCACAGGGAAAAAGGAAAATGGGCTTCTACAATCTTCCTTGTATTGATCCCTTATCTACTCCTCCCATTCTTTACTCACCTTGTATTTTATGGTTTTCTATTTCCTGGATGGAAAGACAGGTCAAGGCAGTTTGGATTTTAGCTCAGCAATATAGTGATAAATTTGTTTCTTCTGAGTTTGCTTTGGAACCAAATTGTTACTTAAGTAATGTTTCTATGAAAAAAATTAATCACAAATTATAAAGCAATTTACCAAACAACTTTTGGAATTAAATATATTTGTCTCTAGGTACTGACTCTATGAAGTTTGTTGAGTTAATATACAAGTATTTGTATATATCATAGAGCTAAGTTTTCAACAGGTTCAGAGACTTTAGTATATTTTATTGTCAAATCAAAAAAATAAAAACTTCACTTGTTTAAAACAGAGACTATGATATTCTAAAGGTTCTTTCCAGGTAAAATTTTATGTATACATTGAACCTTGAATTAGCGAGTTATATTTAAGAATAAAATTATAACAGATATAAATTTTAGAAGATGCTTCTTTGCAAACCATAATGCTCCCTTTCATCCCCTAAAATTTTGTTTTAGCCTTAACATTTAAGTATAAAATTAATTGTAGGGAATACAAACTCAACACTTAAAAAAATAGCTTTTCCATGCATTAATAATGAAATTAAGAAAACAATTCCATTCACAGTAGCTTTAAAAAATGGAAAGATCAACCTAACCAAGGAGGCAAAAGAATAAAATTAAAAGCACAGAACACTGATGGAAATTAAAGACAATAGAAGATGAATGGTGCCTCCATGCTCATTGATTGGCAGTATTAACATGGTTAAACATCCACATTACCAAAAGTGATCTACAGATTCAATGCAGTCCCCACAATTCCAAGGACATTCCCCATAAAGTTAGAAAAAAATAATTCTAAGATTTATATAGAAACAAAAACACCCCCCCCAAAAAATCAAAGGATTCCTAACCAAAAAACAACAATACCAGAGGTATCACAATACCTTGATTTCAAGTTATATTACAAAGCATTAGTAACAAAAACAGCATGGTACTGGCACAAAATTAAACACATGCACCAGTGGAATAGAAGCTATACAAACAAACTCAAACAACTACAAACATCTGATTCTTAATAAAGATGCAAAAAATGTACATTGAAGGAAACAGCCTCTTCAACAAAATAGTGCTGAGACAACCAGATGCTCATTTGTAGAAGACCAAAACAAGGTTATTTCTCTATGTAAAAATCAGTTCAAAATTCATCAAAGGCCTGACTATGTGACCTGAAAAATTAAAACTGCTAAAATAAAATGTAGGGGAAATATTTGAAGTCATAGGCACAGGCAGAGACTTTCTGAATAGGACTCCAGGAAATAATAGTAAGAATCCATAAATTGGACCACATCAAATTAAAAAGTTTCTGCACAACAAGGAAAAAAAACAGAGTAAAAAGCCACTCCACAAAATGGGAGAGAAATCTTTGCCAACTACTCTTCCAACAGAGAATCAATATCTAGAATACATAAGGAATGAAAAATTTAACACCAAAAAAATCAAACAGTCTGATCCATAAATGGGCAATGAACTGAACAGACACTTATCAGAAGGAAAAGTACAAATGGCCAATAAGTAGGTTAAAAATTGTTCCGTATCTATGCATTAGGGAAATACAAATCAAACCCACACTGAGATTCCATCTCATAAATATCTATCAGTAAGACTACAAAAAAAAAATTCTGCCAGGGATGTGGGAAAAAAGTTCTGGTGGGGATGTGGGGAAAAATGAATGCTTCTATACTATTGGTGGAAATGTAAGTTAATACATCCCCTATGAACATTGGTATGAACATTCCCCTAAAAACTTAAAATACAGATTATTTGATTTAGCAATATTACTCCTTTGTATATACCCTAAGGAATTCAAGTCATCATAGTATAGTGATACCTGCATACCCATGATTATTGTGGGACAATTGACAACAGTTAAGATATGAGGACATCCAAGGTCCCACCAACAGAAGACTGCATGAAGAAAACTGTGGTATATATACAATGGAGTATTATTCAGCCATAAAGATGAACTGAATTACATCATTTGTGAAAAATAGATGGAATTGGAGATCATCATGTTAAGCAAAATAAGCTAGACACAGAAAGATAAGCGTTGTATGTTTTCCCTGTTGTATAGAATCTAAAAAGATGATACAAATGCAGAAGGGAGACTGTTATTAAACACGAGGAACAGAACAAGGAGAGTGGCATGTCAGGGAGGTTGATGGGAGGATGGATATGAACAAGATAGGTTATATGCACTGAAACCCTGTATGTTGTAAAATTAATAGGCATTAATAAGAATATATTTTGAAAATAAATTATAATACAAAAATGTCCATAGTATAGTAAAAAAAAACTTGAAAATTGTCATTATGTCCCTTTACAAGGCCATAAATATTTTTTCTTTCATTTGATTTAGTTTTTAGAAAATCCCCCACCTACTATATATGTGTGTGTGCATATGTATATTTTTGAACAGAGTTAATAAAGATCAAAGTACTAAAGCAAGGACAATGCTTGTTTCCACAGAACTGTTTCTGGAACAAAAGCAAATAAATAATTACACCTTATTATAATTAGTAAAAGATAACTTGTTGAATTCTAATCCTTGAGAGTCAAAATTGGTAAGGTACCATTCACTCTGCCTACAATTTAGCATGCATGAAAATAATGATACAAGAGACCTCATAGTATACAGTTGTCAAAGTGTACCTGGAAGCTCTCAGTGGAATATAAGAACAACTAACTAACGACTGGTAAAATAAAAGAAGTCTCAGCCTTGTGAGTTCAGGAAGATTCAGCAGAATTTCTTATAATGTCACTTTGGACGTTTATAAAACCTAACATATTACAGGAATGGTTCATGCAATTAGAATAGCAACTACAGGTGGAACAGATTCAAAACTGCTTACCATATTGTTTGTATCTCGTTCCCATCGGTCTCCTGAGGCCACAAAGACAAGGAATTGACCGAAATTTGCTCTTCAAATACTAATGCGCATTAGCAGTGACACCTTATTAGGGGGTCCCGTGTCATTCTCTTAAAATCATAGACATCCCACTCAGTTAAAATTGTACTTTGTGGGAACCACAGAAGCATAGCTCAGGTGCACTGAGGAAACTCTCGTGGGCTAGAAGCTAAAAGATAGGCTTACACTGAGCCACAAGGTGCCTGCTTTGGCCCCCTGAAATAAACATGTCTTTTGCATATATGCTGTCTTGTGGCTGCCAGCACTCTGCCAAGGAGAATTGTTATTTTAAATGGAGACTCTTTCTGTATCAGCAGGAAAAATTTATATCCAGTCAGAGAGAAAGTAGAGAGCAGCTCTTGTTGTTCGTCACATTTTAGTGCAGGGAAGTGCTTTGCCCTAAAGGTGCCAGGTAAAGAGAATTGCCAAGTAAAGAAAATTTATTGAATGCATTTTCCAAAAGGGAAGCATAATCTGATGTTTTTGTTTCTTGGATCTCAGAAAAATAACTTTCCTCAGTTCTTATACCAAGTAGGGGGACACATAAAGGCAAAAATCCCAGGATGCTTTGAATGTGCTTATGTAAAATTTTTTTCTATTAAATCATGTTTTCATTCATAATTATTTTATATGCTTCTCTTTATTCAGATATCTGCCTGTGTCATATGTCAAGATGCTGAATTTATTAGCAACCCCTGCCTGCCCAGGAACCACATTCATGTGAGTCCACACGCCTGTCCCCCTAGGAATATCCATTTGGGGATAACACAGCCCCTACCTCCATGCCTTTCAGATGCAGGGAACACAAAGTCAAACTTGCCTTTGAAATCCAGAGCCATCCCACTTCCATTTTAGGATTTAGAGCTGCTCTCTCCCTGGCTTTGGCAAACACGTGTAATCGCCTAGACTTTTCGGCCTTTCATCCCTGCTAACCTTCAGCCCCTCCCTAATTTTATACTACACTGATTTTGCCTTAGTTGTCCTCAGAGTTCATTGGTTTGTTTAAACTGTTCTGGGTAGTCATATGAAAGTGTTCATATTTCCCCTCTTCTGGAACTTTAGAAGACTAAGGCTTGACTGAACACCCAAGGGGCAAGTCCACATAAAATGAAAGCACCCACTTGCTGATATGGTGTTCTCTTGCCTTGGCTGAGGACAGGGTCTTGTCACAAGGCTCCAGCAACTTCCGCTCTCCCTTCCAGCTTGGTCATAGGTGACAAAGTGAAGGGCTCCACCTCTGCACAGGTAAAATATGTTTGCGAGGCAAGGACTACTCAGTGGTAAGGATGACAACAATTAGCACATGCTACTCATTAACAAGCAGAGATTAGAACACTGCCGAAATGGCAAGCTGCCATCAGTGCGATAGTTACGGGGCAGTTTAATTTCTAACGAATGTGAGCGCTGGATCAGTAACAATATTCGACAAAATGCCGCCTGCATTCTCTTATGGCTTTCATTACCAAATTGAAAATCTGTGTAGATTTCTGAAAATTACTTTTAAATGTAGCCAATCTCCTAGACTGCAAGGCTTGATTTGCTGGTGAGGGAGCCCTGCTGTGAGATTTTAATGAAAGATCATAGTGGCCCTCCAAGGCCGGCAAAGAGCTATGGGCCCTGGAAGACCCGAAATAATCTGTTTTACTTTTAATGGCAGCCATTTTATATTCATTAAGATCAAAATGCAGTTTTGCAGGCAAATTGCAAAGCTGTTCCACTCACAGCTTGAGAACCTGGAGGCCCTACAGCTTTTTATCTTGTTCATAAGCAAATATGCAGTTAATATCTTTTAATATGCTTTGATGCTTGCTACCTTATGGGTACATTGTACCAGAGGTTAGAGAACTGCATGTTTCCTTGGCACAGTCAGCCACCAACTAAAGTGCTACTCCTTTTATTTCCATAATGGCAGAAGAAATGAGTCTCTTTTTATCCCCTCCCCATTTTTTTTTAAATATGAGCTCTGCTCAAATAAATTGTAAAGCACCGTATAGTGTATATTCAGGGTTTTAGCAAAGGCACAGTTTTTCACTGGGATCCATCTGTTGGTGGTTTATATTATTTAAATTTATACAGTCACATTATTTAAATGTAAACAGCCAAATAAGATAGGATCAAATCATTGGCACCTGGAAACTGTGCTCTCATCCTCTTTGATTGTGAGGTTGTCTGCATTAATAATGGAGTTCTAAAGACTGTGATTCCACCTGATATACTGTATGACCTTAACAGTTGTGATTTTATCAGGATTTCACTGTAGTAGAAAATGAAGGTATTTTGCAGCTCATTTCCAGCAAAGCTAGTTTGCATTATCTTCTGTCCAGAGCAGTCCTGCCTGTTTTGAGTATTATAAAATACAACCCCTCCTCTGTTGCCCCCTTTTTTGCTATGCAGCTGTACTTCCGGTCTGGAAGTATGTTGTAGATAAAAATTTCATCAGATTTCTTGGGGAAGGTGAATTGGTTATGATTAATAAGGAAGGAAGGAAGGAAGGAAGAGAGGAAGAAAGAAAGGAAAGACATGGAGGGAGGGGGAGATAGAGGGATGAGGGTAAAAGGAAAGGAGAGAGGGAAGAAGGACAAGACAAGAAAAAGGGAAAGAAGGGAGAGTGGGTTGAGGTGGGGGAGGAAGTACTGCATCTCCTCCCTTCAATTCATAAATTTGCTTCTTGTCTCTCATACAAGAAATAAGGTAGATGCAGGTGGTTCATACT
>RJWT010012955.1:0-7500 GCA_004365215.1 Cuniculus paca | reverse complement strand
AAGAAACATGAATGAGTAATCATTTTAAAGGTCCCAAATGATGTAGATGTGAATGTTTACAAACCTTTGTCACTTTTTTCCCTTCAGGAATCTGACCATTGTACCCAGTTTTATAAGAAATTTCAAATGAAATTAAATGGAAGTCCTTCCTAGGTTAAGAATAACCTGGAGAAGACCTGAACTAAAGCCCTATATGGTGTTAGGTTACTAGGAGAGCAATGCTGATAATTTTCCAGTTTGTTTTTCCCCACTTTTATTTCTGCTATATCCCTCAGCAGAGGTTTATTACAAAAAACTTGGAAATAAATGAGGCTTTATTAATTAGAGATGGGCAGAAAACCAGCTGTGACATAGTGACCTCGGGTGGGAAGCCAGACCAGAGTAATTAAGACATAACATGGTAATAGGGACAAATAATGAATGCATTCAGTGACCTGATGGCGAGCTATGCCCCCTCTCCAGGCCTGCTTTTTTTTCCCTCCCCTTTTTTCCCTTTTTAAACTGATAGTCTCTTTGACTTGCCTTCATAATATACTTTTGGTGGAAATGGTCTCCAAAATAGTAAAAATTGAAGAAAATATGGGCTACCATTGGAGAAATGGTTAAGGTTTCAAGACTTCCTTCTGTTTGTACGATACAAGTACTTTCTGTTATTAGTGACCGGAATTGGTATTTCTTTGTCATTCATGATCTAGCATTCCTATTACACAGGGAATGGGCTGAGCACGCACCTCCACACCCTGGCATAATCTGCTGGATCTTGCTTGTTTCTTCCCTTGATGCTAACTCCCCTATGATGTCGGAAAAAATAAAACTGTAGGAGAAGTTAACAGGGCAATATATATATATATATATATATATATATATATATATGGAAAATAATATATATATATAATCCATATAGTTGTAAAGGTAATTATGTTTTCTTTCTAAAACGTTTAATATTTTGTTTAGCATGGTATTCACATGAGTGGCTTCAGGAAAGTAGTAAAAGTTTTTTTCTGTGTGGTAACTTTCATTTTTGATGAAAAAATAACTCAGATAAACAGACCATAAGAAAGAAAAGTTTATTTTGCTTTCAGAGGTTTCAGTCCATGGTCACTGGAGCCTGTTGACACTGAACTTTTGGTGAGGAAGAGCATTGTGGAAGAAGTGTATGACAGAGGAAAACTACTCATCTCATGGCAGCTGGGAATCAGAGAGAAGAAGGGGCCGTGGTCCCAAAATCCCCCTAGAGGATATACCCCAGTGACCCACCTATCTTCCACTAGGCCTTGCCACTTAAAAGATTCACCACTTCTCAACAGTAGCACAGGCTGGCAACCAAGCTGTATTGATTTGTGTCTGGATATTCCCCTAAATCCTCATGCAGTCATGGGGGCAGGTTTCCAGAATTTGTGATTGGTTCATGGTCCAATGCTGGAACTATGGATGTGAGTGCTACACCCACCCTAGGGTGGGTAGCCTGCATACAATATAAGGGACAGAAACAGTCTTCTTTGAGCGTTCCCCCCCTTTTGCTGTATTTGCTTTTGCTGTCTTCTACCACCACCAACTGTTGCCTTCTGCCATGTGTCACTCTGCCTTGGAGCCAGCTGATTATGGACTGAAACCTCCACAAACCATGAGCTAAAATAACCTTTCCTTTCTTAATTTTGGGCATCGGGTATTTTATCTCAGCAATGAGAGAAAAGTAATCAAGGCACAAGCCTTTGAAATATGAGCCCTTTAGGGGATATTCCAAATCCAAACCATAACACTCTTTCTTTGCATCCTGTATATACTATTAACATAATATATACAAGAACTTAACTTTTATGTAAAAACTGTTTACATCTATCTATCTTTAATGTTCAAGTCAAACATTCATGTCTTTGAAGAAAGGGGCTATGGATATAAGTGCTGGAAAATAGCTGTGGAAAGGAATGTCTTAGCTAACCTGACAAGTGCTTCATATTTCTTCCCCTAATCCTTTCAATTCCTCCTCTTTTTGTGGGTTTTATTTAAAAGTCAGGCACAGGAATTTCAGAGCTTTGAAGAAATAGTTTCTACATCCTTTGACTAAGTTTAGAAAGTTTCTCATATTTTGGAGTTTAAAGTGAAGGTAAAAAAAAATTTTAAAAAAAAGTTCCATAAACAACAAAGAGATCCTTGGGCTAAGTCAGACTCCATACATTGCTTAGCTGAAAATACAATGAAATACAGAAATTTATGAAGATGAAAGTTAAATTTCTCCATCAGCCCACTGTTAACATTGCCAAGAACCTGTGTATCAAGCACGTAGAGATTGTACCCCAGAGCGTGTCACAAGTAACTGGGATAAAGGCGATTGCCGCTGTGGTCTCAGAAGACAGGCCAGTGTTCTTTTCTCTGGAAGCTGTTAATGCTTATGCAGTAAGCATTTCCAGAGATGCTTTCCCCGAGTGGAGTACTTTGCATCTTCCTGATTCATGTTCCTGCCTATTCTTTGTGCTTGAAAAGAAGAGAACTGACAGCATATAAAAAATAGCGAATGGAAGATGGACAGAAATCGGAAAGAAGGGAAGTGATTAGAGACAGACCAAGAAAACCATCTTCTTTCCTGACGACTGCTTTTTTACCTTGTGGGGACTGAGAGAAAAACAATTTCACTGGCTACTGGAAGATCATTTATGAACAAGTTTGCCTCTCATCTGTCTTTTCATCTTTTCAAAAATATACTTTACCTTTAAAAACTTTTATTTTATTAGTACATATTGCAATATATAAAGTTTGCATTCATCTTAGAGAGTAGTTACCTGTACATAACATATCTTGATTCTTTTTTATTCCCTTTTCCACTCCCACTCACCCTCCTCCCTCTTCTCTAGATCCCCTTTCCCCATTTTTATTATTATTGTTAATATTGTTATTTTTAATTCACATTTATGACATTGCTTACATTCATCATGGGTCTTTGGTACATGTACATCACATAAATTATAATTTTTTATGTTATGATATTTCAAAGCATTCTTATTAGTCCATATCAAAAGAATAATATAATTCAAAAGAGACTTAGACTTTATTTGGCAGGACATCCTCCAGGGATTTGGAAAAGAAACTAACTATCCTGAATCCAGATCTTCAGGTTCTGAGCGTTTTCAAATCTCTGTCTCTGTCTCTGTCTCTGTCTCTCTCTTTTCTCTCTTTCTCTTTTATCATCTATCTATCTATCCATCATCTGTCTGCTACATAATACTCAAATACTTATACACATCTATACACTACAGAAGTCTATATGTAATTTAGGAGTGTGTAAAAATCATAAAACCATTTATCTTTGCATCGCCAGTGGCTGTGCTGAGGGCAGCAGGGTGCACATAGATGCTCCTATGTTTGCTGCTACTGAGCATCTTGCCTCCCTCACGCAGACACGCGCGCACACACACACACACACACACACACACACGCATATATGCCTATGTGTTTTTAACATGGTTCATTTCAAATCTGGTGTTCAGTTAAGTTTAAGAACCAGAAGCATGAGCAGTGCATTTGCAGGATGGAAGGTAGGGAATTAGAGTATTTATTCTGCTACTATCTTTTTATCAGTCCACAATTTTTCAGTAACTATACACAGGTCTGTGGTCTGATAATCCATCTAGTTATTAATTTTATCGATATTTATTGAAGCCCACACTGTATTAGGTGCTACGTACATAATCAAAGTCAAAGGTATGACATCTTTTTTCACATAAATTTGTTTAAAACAGTTTTATTTGTTTTGATTTTACATTTTTAATCATGAAAGATTTTAGGGATTTAGGGATCTATCTTTTAGGGAAAAAATTTTAAGAATTGGAAAAATGTTGTCTTTGTAAATTCTGATAGTAATTTGATATGATGATGGCAGGTAGGTTGTATATACCAGGCGAATGTCAAATATAAACAATAAAATGAATTTTAGTTATATTAATGGATAGCTGTGTAACCAAAATGCCAAATGAATTAACGAAATATTAAAGACAGGTATGTAAGTTCTGAGATTTTTGTTTCTTCTCAGGTTTATTTCATTCTGTGTCAAGCACGTGCATTAAACTAAGCTCTCAGATGAATCAAAAACTGCAGATGATCTTTGTTTAACACTTTCAGGTGGTTTTGATGTAGGGAAGAAATTCATTCACAGAACTTTTTGAGTTACAAATTTGACAACTATTTCTCAATATACATAGTGATAAAACATCTGCTCAAGTCTAGTCAAAAGCTCATTCAATTTTGTGAAGAAATCAGTCAAGCCTGTTGCTCTGTGGCATGTAGACAAAAACCGCCAACTGATCGACTGAGTTTTTCCCTTTTGAATGGGTTGTTTGGCATCTCGTAGACCCAGCCTATGATTATACTGCCATCTGTATTCTTTCTTACATCAGGCGTATTTCAGCCACAACTTATACATGCTGTTTTGAGACGAGCTAGTCAATATTTTGGTTTGTCTTTAACTATAAGAACGCCGTAGACAGTCTTGCGTGAACTTGGCTCTGGCTTGCTAATTCTCTGTCAGTTCTGGCAGCTATAGGAATTTAAGTTCATGGTGTAGATATTTGGATTCCCCTCAAAATAGAAATAAAATATGTAAAATAAAGTCTTAAAATAGGCTGCTTTTCTTTGACAAAATATCCAAACTCCTAGAAATGGCCAGCCATAGTCAATATGTGTATACATATAATTTTAATGTGAAAACAATACAAACAAAATAGAATATTTTGAAGCAAACAATTGTTCATGTTATGTTAGTTTTCAAACTATGAGAGGTAACTAAATAAATCTTCCTTTTCCTGATTCAACGTTTCAATAATCCTTTTGAAACTACAAGAGTCTATTGAGAGTGAATTTTCCTTAAAGGTGAAAAATAAATTAGAATATTGCATGTATTTTTCCTCAGTGGCTAACATACAGTATCAAAATGTTTCAGTTACTACAGTGATCAGTTATTTCATCCAAGGAAGCCAATAAATAATCAGAATTTTTGCATAATGATAAAGCTGCCATCTGGTTTTAACAGGCCAGGGCTATGTTCAAACATGTTCTGTAATAAGAACACTTAAATCAAAAGTATCTTGTTTGTTTTTCCTTAATAAAAGTTTGAGGAAGAGATAAGGCAAAGCAAATGAGAAGGAAATATATATTTTTTATTCAGTAAAGGGACAGAAGGGGTAGATTTAGGTTTCGTGGGCCTTGAAATTTGTACCATTTGAGGACCTCATTTTAAAAATATATCAAATTAAAAATGAAATAACAAGTATGAAAATGAATGCTAATTGAAAATAAGAGGATAATAGATTTTTGGGAGAAGCATATAGAGTCCCTCAAATTTGAACTTCATTAGCTTTATAATATAATCAATGGATTAACAGGACAAATTACCTGGAATTTGAGTACAGAACTTGTCACAAAGAATATGATTTATGACATATCTTACATGAAAATTTTTTTGACTACCTACCATTCATGAATGAATGTAGCATCATCTGAGTTTCTTCTTTTATTCCTGTAAAATTTGAGTTTGTTGACTCTTATTATCTTACAAAACATTTCAGAATCGCTTAGTAATGACCCTCTGACATTAGGAGAAGGCAGCATGTTACCAAAGGAAATACATCCCTTAGAGCACATCTACAGTGATAATTGAGGGTTGAGAGGCCACAGGGTTTTGCTCCCTATGTTATCAACATTCTCACTTTAAAATAAAGCTCAGAAAGGAGCAGCAATTTGCCAGACTTTCCCACATGCCATTAGTGGCAGTAGTGAGTTCAGGAGATAGACCTGTGAGCAGCCAGTCCAGAGCCATACCTGCTGAGTTCAACACCACATCAACCTCAAATCTTCCATTTCCAAATCTTCCATCTGCACCAGGCCTGCTAAAGACCTTTACTGCTGTGGTCACCATTGTTGCTAGCTAGATTAGCATTCTTAGAGGCACCTGGTAAATTGTAGTGTCTTCTCTTATGTCTGCAAGGTATCAGTTAATGTTTTTATATACCTTCTGAAAATGTGATGCTAATTAAGCTTACTTGCTCTGACCCCTGAAACCCTGCTGCCAGCTGTGAGTAATGTGGTCAGCACAAATCTAGGTACCTGACTCTACTTTTACGATACTCCCTCCAGTTATTCATTTTATCCACTCAGAAAGAGATGGTGTAGGTGTTCTTGAGACTGTTTTTTCTTGTAGTTTTTGACAGAGATTAACTTTCTCACAAAAAACAACTAAAAATACTGGTTTAAGTATAAAAATACATTTTTTAAAGCTTTATCAATGGTACAGCAAGAAAGTTAAGGTTTCTGAGACATAAAAAACTGAAAACAAATTCCTAGAGACTTACCCAAAAACACTAAGCGTAATTGGTATTTTTTGGTCATTGAGGAACCCTAAATGAAGTTGGGTTTCCATTTCCTCTGGCCCAGGTTACAGGGGACAGAGAACTGTGTGTCCAAGGGAAGAGACAACCTCTAATACATAACCTTCTTCACAGAGCTGAGACCACAAAAGGCATGCATGCATTGTAAATAGAAATATTATGCCCCCCATTGAATCTGCAGGAGAAATTACTAATCTCAAACCTTGAATAGAAGAAAAACTGTTTTCTGAGAGTTTATAACACTGATGGGGATTACAAATGGAATCCACAGTATTTGGCTGTGGAAATAAAATTCAACCATGTATGTGAAGAGATGCTAGCTCACTAGTGTCTCCAGGTACCTGTCAGGAACAAACACAAGGATTTTCTAAAGGAAACTATTTCAATTCAAGTCTCAACAAATTTGTATAAATAATATTCAAAAGATAACTAATGTAAGTTTAAGTCACAACACACAGAAAGCAGTAAAAAACCTGAACAAAAGAATATGCTCTTAATCTTTTCTATATGATATTTCAAGTATCATGAAAAGAATATAGGCTTAGTAGGTTGAGCATATTTAATGAATTGGAATAGGGACTAAAATTCAATGAAAGAAGCTGAACATGGGGGCGCATGCCTGTAGTTCCAGGACATGGGAGGCTGAAGAAGGAGGTTCACTTGCTATCAAGAATGTAAGATTGGCCTAGGAATACATGCTCTGTCTTTTAAAAATGTGTAAAAAGAGTCTATAAAAACTATCAAGCAGGTTTAGAATTAACCTAACAGATCAATGAAAGAAAAATGTGATAATTAAAATTTAAAAATCAACACTCACATCTAAAATTAGATTAGATACAGATAAAAAGAGAATTAGTTAGCTGGAAGATATACCTGAAGAAATTGAAATGTAGTAGAGAAAGACAAAAAGACAGAAAATATTACTGCATTATTAACAGATGTGGAGGATAGAGTAAAAAAAATAAGGCATATCTAATTGGACTTTTAGTAAGAGACGAGAGAAGCAACATCTAAATATGAAATGGCTGACAACTTGTTAGAACTAATGAAAACATCCATCCTTAGATTTTAAAAAAGAAAACTCCAAGGAGGATATATTTAACATTCCACATTTAAATATATAGCT